>VDFB02082191.1:0-12615 GCA_007258455.2 Sequoia sempervirens
TTAAGATTAGAATTCGTAAGTCAAAACTTCCTATAATGTTGTAGAGCAAAAGTATGATGTTTTAGTGAAAAACATTAAGGAGAAAGCATTACTAAAATATTAAGCATAAGAAGAGAGAAATGACTAATCTATAACTGACAGGTGGTTATCCCTGCTCCTATGTTGGTGAACTATATATCTTGTTCGGCCTTCTCACATTCTGACCTCTTGCCCATCTCCTATACCTTACTTTCATTGTTCAATTAAAATCCATTTATATTCTCTACTAAAATTTATGCCTGAGCATCATATGCCCTTCCCACTTCTCTTCTCACATCTCCTCGTGCGCAATTTTCTCCTTCATTGCTTTTCTCTCTCTCTTTTTTTCATTAATATTCATTGAGATTCCTTTACACCACTTGATGAAGTTTCCTGCAATTTATATGGGGTGCATTACTCTTCCTTTATGCCCTCTGTACTCTTCTCCGCTATGGGTCTGCTGCTCACATTCTGAGGGAAAGGATGAGTCTCAACCTGCTTGATGTTGTGCCTTATCACGTTTCTCTCTGCTCATTTCTCCTGTGCCAATTCTTCCACTCTTTTTTCTCATATTCTCATTTTCTACGGCATAAACCAAACTTCCATCTCTATTTCACCTCTGTCTGCTCTTGTGCTCTACCTTCGCATCCTTTTCCTCTCTTTTCTCTATCCTTACTTATGTTACTTGCCTTCCACTCAAATCTGAATGAGAAAGTCAAGGGGTCGTGGGAGGGTTTTAGATTTTTTTCCAAATACCCTTGTGATCTGTCATTTGGACGAATCATGCCCTGCGACCTCCCCACCATACTGATTCCATTCTCATCTGTGACATGCTGTCTCCTCATTTTCTTTCTAGCAATTCTACACACTAATTTCAATCTTCTTTCTTTTAAATCATATTTTGTTCTAAAACATTACCCCAAATGGTTACGAAAATAAACTTAAATCTCCTCCTCCAAAATGGGGTTGTTTTGCTGGAATAAGGGATTTCATACTACCTTAATGGCATGGCAGAGAATGGTAGTTATGGTGGCACATGAGCCTTCACTCCTACATACCTACCCATAGTCATGTCATCCCTCTTGTTTTCTCTAACAACTGCCCACACCACAGGGCCATCTATAGACCATACCTGATTAATTTAGCTACATTGATCACCAACGCCGATGTTAAACATGGTCCTTTGACTGGGATGTGACATCCTTCGCCCCTCATGATAAGTCATCCTAACTTATTTAAAAGTTACAATTGTGAATCTCTTCAAAATTTTGGGTTACTAGCCAAGCTAATTGCTTTTGAACCCTTTCTCCTCATCTCTCAAGTGGTTCCTTCTTCCTTAAGGAAATTAATTTGGAATAATTTTATAAGATTTAAGAGTGTTCTTACTAGAAATATACAAGTAAGCATTTTTGCTTAATCCAATCTTGCATTATGATTTTAGGGGTTGATATTTCTTAAAATACATCTATATTATACTTTTGGGTGTAGAAATTTACAAATTAAACTTTATAAGTTATCAATGTACCATCTGTCAAGGACTATTTTTCAACATTAAGCTTTAAGTCAGTCTTAACATACCCATTCAAACATAAATCCATTATTTTCATTTATAATCATATATCAAATTTCCCTTTTCACCCATCCAAGTTTTCTCGGTTAAGACTAGCCATCCATTCTTAGGAGCTTAAAATTCCATTTAGGATAATCAAAATAAAACCATACATATTAAGTGACTAACTTGGTTCTCGTCAGTTGGTAGTGTAAGGAAACATGCTTTACCTAGAGTCAAGTGAACTTCATAGGTCAAACATTTGAACTTGGTTTCTCTTATACCAATGTAAAATCCCCATCTCAGGCACAACTTAACCAACCAAACATTTTCCATATAATATAGAATTGTAAATTTCAATAACTCAACGTTCACCATGGTAACGAAAAACAATGTCACACTTATATTCTTACACTCAAAGGTGTTAAGCTCATAAAACAAGGGTCACTCTTAGGCCTACAACCTAAGCTTTGAGGCTTCATGACGACACTACCTACGTATCCCCTTGTGGGAATCACAGGCACTGTAGTTCACCCCACAATCATATAGGGAGTTCAATCTCACCTCTTGTATGAGATCTATTATCTCACCTTTAACCCATAACTATTAGTTTAGTACATGTAAGCTATCAATATAGTTAATTATAATATAATGATAATAATATTGCCATCAAGTGTTGGGTCCATACCAATCATTACCAAACATTAGAGTACAAAAATCCACAATATTCACAAGGGGTCATTCTGTAGGACCCTAAATCTGCATTGGATAAAAAAAAGCCATTAGTATTGTTATTAAACCAAAAGCAAACCAAAAGATCACATAAGATTCATCTAATCACCAAGAATGATACCAAAGAAACAAGCAAAACATAGAAAGGCATCACATTCTAATGATCAGAGCTAGCATCTTATAGTGGTTGGTGTCCTATGCTAGTGACCCGCTTTCCCAATCCTTGATTAATAGCTAAAATGATGAAATTGCTATAGATGATGGATATGATGGAGTGAAATGGACAAGATCAATTCTCAAATGAAGAGAGTGACCTTGCAAGAGATTGTGGAGGATTTTCTCAATGTTGAAGCTTCTATTTAAGGATTTTCAAAATGCTAAGTGTTGAAGAGAGACCAATGTGGGACTAAGATTGGACAAATGAAAGAAAGACACTTGTCAAGTGGTGATTGGTTGATGTATGTGCAAGATTTGGGAAGAGTGCCCATGAGAGGGAAAATTTGAATTCAAATTTGTAATGAATGCTAAGTTTGACCTTTGGAAGGGGACATATAAGAGACATGTAAGGCCTCATAAATGCTCTGTTGGGTGTACATGTCCACTTGGGGGAGATTCAAACTTGGAGAATATTCTCCCTTTATGCCAAGTTGAAAATAAAGATTTTGATAAATCAATTAAATGCAATTTCATGTGCAAGTGGCCAAATCTAGAGAATGCAAGTGGGATGAGATTAGTATTTAATCAGGGTTAGATTAAATAGATGATGATTATGTTGATTTAATGTTGATTAGGTGAGTTGACCTTTAAGACTTTGATATTTGATTTATTTAATTTAGAAAAGGATGAAGTATGGATTTTAATTAAATAAATGTTTGATCTATTTAATTAAAGGGATGATGTTTGATTTATTAAAAGGCTGATGATAATGTTTATTTGATAAATGACCTTAGGAAATGAGATTATTTAATGAATGGATGAAAGTGATGAATGGACCTAATGTGAGACCTAATTTGACTAAATCCAATCGAATGCATAATGTTAATTTTGCATGTCTACACATTCATATCGTAATCTCAAAGATTATACACAATGGCTATCATTAGCCTACCTCCATATACACAAGCTGATTTTCTCATACACATCACAAGTAGAATAGTGTCAGGATCATATATAGATCCAAAGTGCAACGACAATTGGATCATACATAGATCACGAGTAGAATGGTGATTAGCTCATTTGTAACCTCACAAGTACAACAATGACTGTCTCATACACATATCACATTTATATTAGTGATTGGCTCTAGCATATATCACATATATATATAGTGAAAAGGTTTGACCATAGATCACAAATACACAATAACGAGCTCCAACATACATCACCTCCACAATGGCTAGTTACACATCACACTAGCTAACACATCACAATGGCTAACACAAGTCCATAATGCATCCTAGATAGAAAGAATATCGGTGCATTACACACAACACTATCAGTCCATCCTTTCCATCGGTCTTCTACACGAGTGGACAAATGAGAAGAGGATTCGGTGCATCCCATGATACTACACCACAGGTCCATCCTCAACCCCACAAGGCTAAGTATAGTCAAAAAATTGGGAGAGGATTTGGTGCATCCCATACTACACTGCAGGTCCATCCACACCATCCCAAGGGTTTCCCTACATAGTGAACCTACCAAACATGGTGGATTATTATTTCTATCATCTATAGGCCAGAAGCTGACAAGTCTATCCACCTAGGAAAAGTAAAAGCTCCCCATGCCTTGTAATGTCCCCTTCTTCATGAGCGATGGATTTTAGAGGAATTAGCCTATTCTTGATCCTCGTAGGCTAATGGAGCTTGATAAGAGGGTCGTTTGGCAGATACCCAGTTGATTGGTTGGCTCGTTTCGTGATTCAGTCTACATATGGAGGTGTTCTAATGATTTCTTAATATGTTTCTATTTTTAGAAACCTCATGTTATAAAGTAATGTTATGTTTGCACTTTATGTTATGAATAATTATTTTATTATAAAGTGCAAAATAATAAAATAATAAAATAAAAGAAAATAATATTCCTTCTAGAAGGTGACTTGGGAAAGTTCTAGAAGGAGGCCAACCTCTTGAGGAAAAAATGTATAAATAGACATCATGGGCCTCATTCTCATCATCCAGGAATTGATGATTGTTTGATGTGATTATTTGGTGGAGAAGCCAGCTAGGGTTTCAGCCATTGGAGGACCTTTGGGGACGAAAACCCTCATTGGTTACACAATTTTGAGGCTGTGAGATACCAGCTGAATTATTGCTGATTGTGGGCTTTACTTCAGAAGTCCAATCTTGTGCTTTATTGTGGAAATTATTTGAGTACAATAGCTGATGTATTATTGTACTTATTTTGAATAAAGTATGTGACTTGCAACAGCTGATGTATTGTTGCATTTGATGGAGAAGTTACTTCAGCAGCTGATGTATTGCTGAGATTGATTATTTCATTGAGCAAATTTGTGGAGATTCAATTTGGAGAATAATTGCTGATTGTGATTTATCATTTCATCATCTTAAGGAGTGATATTTTGTAAAGTTTCAGTTGCATTTTCAGACCTTCATAATCTGCTGTCATGGAGGTTGATCAGCCTATGTGAGTCTCATGTTTTTGCTCATATCTTTCGATTGAGGAGGCCAATCATTCTGGGTATTGTTGTATTCAATTCCTATCGTCGAGACAATCGTTTTAAGGGAAAATTGGAGGGCGTTTGGTGCTGCAATTAATTATCTAAACTTTTTCCAGGCAAGAACAGGGGCAGCAGCTTGAGTATTTCGATTTGAACTTGGAAGGTGCCTATCACATTGGATTTTTATTGTTTCTTCATCAACAACATTGGGTGCCATCATTACCAGGTTCTTCTTGCATTTACTAAGTAGTTTGCATTGTCATCATAGGCATTTTAGTTGTTGTTGTAAGTGAATACTTAGAAAATCAGATTTGGCACTATTGTCAAACAATTGTAAGCCAAGAGTCTTGGCCAATTTATAGCATCATTGTAGTAGACATTTTATTGCAAGAAGGAGATATAAGTTGTTGGTCCAATACTATTGTAATTGAATATGTTATTGTCATTCATGATCAGCTTATTAGTTTGCATGCCAATTGTTTGTCAAAATGTCAATTGGTTGTAGGTTCTCTTTTTTGGCATAAATAATGTTATAATTTTGCATACCAAGTGTTTGTTAAAATACCACTTGGCTGTAAGTGCATAAATGTCATCTTAGGTTGCATCCAAAGTGTTTGTCATAATTACTAGTTGCTGTAGCTGCATATTGCAAGTAGTTTCAGTCACATATATGCATTGAATATTGTCAAAATAAGTTGCACATTCATGTTAGGTCATTGTTTAGACAATCTAGAGTCTTCTTGCAAGCATTCTCATTGATGTTAAGTGAAGGAAGAGCCATTAAAGCAAACTGAAATGTTATATCAGTCATATGACCCTTGTATGCAAAGTGTTTGACGAAATTCTTTGAGCCTTCAATCAGAAGTTTGCAATCAGATTTGAGCAGGGTCATTACAATGCTCACCCACCTTGTGAGCTTAGTGGTATTGTAAGCTATGTTCTTCAAAATCCCAAGTAACACTGACCTCGGTCACCTTTGTTCCCTCAATGATAGCTAGTGAACCCCCTCGATACAATGGTTAGCCCTGGATTATCGTTACCCGCACAAATGGGTCCCTACTGGTGCAACTGTTACCATACCTTAATCATAACCAGGGTAGCCTGCTACCTTTACCTCCATGAACTAGGTGAATTCTAACTAATCCCTCACAGTAGCATAGAATTGATCATTGGCATGGTCCAATGACTACCTATCACTCCTCAAATATACTCTCATGTCTTGTTGGAATCTCTTATTTTCTTCTATCTCTTGCTTTTTGTGCTAACATGGTACCATGACAGTTAATCATAGATCATCGCCATTGCATCTATCTTGCATCCACAAACCATCAGCATACAGCATAATGAATATCATATCATATAGAAAGCATTAATCATACCACATGCATTCATCCCCATCATTGCATAATATAGATTTGTTATTCTAAACATCTCATAAACCATACATTTATCATTTTTTTTTCATAATCATCCATGCATCATCATATCATCCATTACATATAAACATCATAATCATCTCATTTATATCATTTATATCATCAATAATGTAACTGTCATGGTACAAATCAGGATCAAGCGGGTGTAATATATCAAAATAAGCATGAGGATACCCATGGCTGATGACTGTCTACATCATCAAATCTATCTACATCAAATATTCGAGTTGAAATAATCTTGAACCTATTTTTCGAGAGATGAACCCTCAAATCCAAAAACCACACACCATGATCTAAAATTGCCTACCTATCCTCAAAAAAAGAAAATCTAACAACAAGAAAACCTCTGACAGAAGGATAAATCTCAATCTTTCCCTCCACTAATGGTTTCCAAAGCTACAATATCAAGAGGTTAAAATCTAGGAGAGAAGGACACAAATGGAAAAAAATGGAAATTAGTCCCATTTTGGAGAAGAAATATATGTTATTAGAAACCTCTTTCATGAGAGAGAGATAATAGGAGCAGCAATGGTACTCTTTAGAGGGCGTAGAGAGCCCACCCCCAAATATTTGGACCTCATAGAATCAACAAAGGACTTAGCACCCATAACAAGAATAGTTGGGGAGCCCATATCCTTGTCCATGGTAGGAGACACTTCCTAAGCTACTTCCGTAGACTGTAGTGGCAACTTAGATAAATCTATGACTAGATCACATTCCAGTGAAGAAGGTTGGACCATAGGAGAGTGGAGGCAAGGGAGTGGGAGATTCATTTGAATACATCATTCAAAATTCTAGAAGAGCAGGAAAACGGACACTCCATGACGGGTCTAATTTTCCATAGTCACACCATTTAATATTCATCGCTTGTCCATACATGAAACTTATTGCTAGTTCTAGAGAACATTTCTCTCTGTAATGCAAACCTCTATTTTATTTTAACTCATTATATTCATAATAAGTTAAACATATAATATTTTCCATATTTAATTATTAATTCTTCAATCAAATATTTTTCACGTTTTCTCTTTTTGTTGTTGCTTACCATTTTATCAATGTACTAGATCACTTTGTTTTTTATTGGAGAAAGAAAGATCAATTAAGAAAAATATTATAGATGGCATTGTGTATTAGCCAAACGTTAGTTATTATAAGAGAAAATAATTTCTTTAATATTCCAATGCTTAATATGGTAGCTAGAATTAAATTATGTTCATGTGTAAGAACTGAAGCAAGGATTTTTATTCATCTAATACACTACGTGATAAATAAAGTAAGATAATGTGTGTTTTAATCAATAATATAATTTAGTTGCAGCATATATTTAATACATAGTTATTCCAATTAGTTCACAATAAATATTCAAACATATAACATAACTAAAGAAATTCATTTGTTGAAACTAAATGAAAATATACATTTCATTCATCACTCCATTTATGTCACAACATATAACTAGAAAATATAACTAGCAATTATATCAGAAGAGTAAAATAATTTCTTTAACTTACAAAATAACTAGAAAATATATCATAAGAGTAAAATAATTTCATAATTATTCAAATGCATAGTATTGTAATTAATATTATTTATATTCATGTGTAAGAATTGGGTCTAGGAAAATTCACTGTCACTGAAGGAAAATTCAATGTCATGACAATCACTAGCTACAATTCACCACCACAGAAAATTAATTGCAGTAAGAAATATAATAAGCTTCTGAAAATTTTCCAAACATTTATTGTGAAATCCAACATCACAAAGAAGTGTAAAATCCCCATGTCGGGCACAATTTTGGTTTTTTCAATTAGCAACAACTACCAACTTAACCAACCAAGCATTTTCCATATAGTTTAGAAGTATAAATTTAAATAACTCAACGTTCACCATGTTAACAAAAAACAATGTCACGCTTATATTCTTACACTCAAAGGTGTTAAGCTCATACAACATGGGTCATTCCTGCACCTACAAGCTAAGCCCCTAGGGTTCATGATGAACCTACCTACGTATCCCCTCATGGGAATTAGAGCCATCGTAGTTCTCCCCATAATGATAGAGGGAGTTCAATCTCACCTCTTGTATAAGATATATTATCTCACCTTTAACCCATAACTGTTAGTTTAGTACATGTAAGCTATCAATATAGTCAATTATAATATACTGATGATAATCTTGCCATCAACTGTTGGGGCTATACCAATCATTACCAAATATTAGTTTACAAACGTCCACAATATTCACAATGGGTCATTCATACTGTAATCTCAAAGATTATACACAATGGATATCACAAGCATACCTCCATATAAATAAGCTGATTTTCTCATACACATCACAAGTACAATAGTGTTAGGATCATACATAGATCCCAAGTGCAATAGTGGTACGATCATACATAGATCATGAATAGAATGGTGATCAACTCATTTTTACCTCACAAGTACAACAATCATTGTCTCATAAACATATCACATTTATATTAGTGATCGGCTCCAGCATATATGACATATACACAGTGACAAGGTCTGACCATACATAACAAATACACAATAACAAACTCCAACATACAACACCTCCACAATGGTTGGTTACACATCACACTAGCTAACACATCACAATAGCTAACACAAGTCTATCATGCATCCCCGATAGAAAGAATATCAGTGCATTGCACACTACACCATAGGTCTATCCTTTCCATCTGTCTTCTATACCATTGGAAAAATGGGAAGAGGATTCAGTGCATCCCATGATACTACACTGCGGGTCCATCCTCAACCCCAGAAGGCTAAGTATAGTCTAGAAACTAGGAGAGGATTCGGTGAATCCCATACTACACCACGGGTCCATCCACCATCCCAAGGGTTTCCTAAATTAGTAAACCTATGAAATCAAGTGGATTTAAACTTGAATCGCCTACAACCCATCGTCGACAAGTCTATCAACCCAAGAAGAAGTAGCTCCTAACATATACAACCTTGTGACCTCAGTGGTATTGTAAGCTATCTTCATCACAATCATGGGTAATGCTGACCTGGGTCACTTTCGTGTCGTCAGTGGTGGCCAGTGAACCCCCTTGATAAAATGGTTAGCCCTGACTTCACATTGCCCACATAGATGGGTCCCTACCCTTGCAACTGTTACTGTATCTTAATCATAACCAGGGTAGCCTACTACCTTCACCTCCATGAACCAGGTGAATGTTGACTAATCCCTCATAGTAGCACAAACAACGATCATTGGCACTGTCCAATGACTGCCTGTCACTACTCAAATATCCTAGAGGTTCACTCTTGGATGAGTCATACATAACATGAGTCACAATTATAGTCAACACATATACATGCCTAGACATAAAGACCTCTACATAGGGAGTTAGTCTTCACAACACATAAAGTCATATGGAACCAACATGAGATGGACTTCTCAAAACTTATACATATATTGAATTACTAATTGTAAGGTAGTCAATATTCACTTATTATATAAAAGCATATTATGTATTAAATAAATAATATTAGATTCCCTTAATTTGTTCATACATGTTCATTCCCCATTCAGCCTCAAACTAAAGCCTACTAAAGGGAGAAGGTCAAACCAATCAAGAACAAGCCCAACCCGGGAGCTAGCCCCCCTAAACGCTCCCCCTACGAACTTGAAGTCACATGGGAATCCTTCGCCCAAAGACCGCCTACATTCTTGCTTCCAAATGTGTCAAAGTCACATGTAGTTATCCTTTCAAATTCTCTCAAGGATACCTACGCACAGGTTCTCACAACCCAAGGTTTTCACTTCCCCTTAAGTATATCAAGGTCTTGGATCAAACTCCACCTAGTTTATTCATAATCTTGTTTGAACATCCTGCCTCTCTAATATGTTCATCTCACTGACCCAACCAAACTAGGCTTACTACTTAACACCAAATTACGTTGGTTCACATGACCCATGGGGAATTATTTTCATTTGGAACTTATATAATAAGTTCAATAATTCGAGCCTCATAATCAAGGGGTCGAAAGATATCATTGAAAGGCATCCAATAATATGTATAATATTGTTTTAAGTATAATTAATGCCCAAATCCAAAATTAAGAAGGTTGGAAACACTCTATCCATTAGACATTTATATGAAAACACAATCCCATTAATATTATTATTAATAATATTCTTGATCTTCCGGTTTTACTTACCATATTGTGTAAATTGTTATTCTTTTAATTGCTTAGTTGTCAAATGATATAACTATTCATACTTTCCATTTAAACTAAACTTGACCTTAATGGACTTGAGTAGGGTATCAAGAGATGCTAAAAATATTTATCTCGTAGCTCAATCTTGATAACACTATCAAATTGATGATGGTTTCCTTCTAGTTTGTGTACAATTTGAATTGCGCTTCACTATAAGTTTAATAATAGGATTCGGTTGTAGCCCGCGGTTGACCAAGCTCGTCGTATTTGTTGGCAGCCATCAAAACACCTCCACCTTTATCTTCTTCCTTTTGTTGTTCATGTATCTCCTCATGGCGCCCACTTGTTTCCTCTTGGTCACTATCGCTGTAAATGGAGAAGGAGCTCCTCTCCCAATCTAGAAACTCTAGTGCATCATTGTTCAAGGGCTCAAGGAGTATGTATTCATCACTACTGTCTTCTAGGATGTGCTCTTCCTCGACATGAGCATACCTCCGTAGTGCAACTCCTAATGGAAAGAAGTCATCAATTGATGGAACCTCATCAAGGGGACCAAAGTCTACTGCATAATTTCCCTCCAAAGACTCGTCAAAAAGCCCACCGTCCATGGCACATAACTATTCTTCAAGAGGAAGAACTTCTTGATGACTGGTGGACAGCATTCCCACTTGATCTACTTCATCGCTCGGAAGTCCGAAACTATATTGTTGTCATTCTTCTATTGCTACCCCAACATCCTCTTGAGGACTACCTTCAACTGAGTCATTAGTTGATTCGGGCTTTTGGTCTTCTTCTTCGATATGGGCAGCAAGTAGAGGAGGTCGGGCACTTGGCTTCATTGCTTGTTCTTTGACTTTCTTAATGGCTTCTTGGCACAGTTCACATGTGAACTCTGAGTGCGATGAATCATGGAGCCTACACCAATTTGGTAATAGTAGCACTTCCAAATCAACTTGGCATTTCATCTTTGACCAATCCCTTGCTAATCTAGAGACGAGCTGGTCATATCTTTCTACTGCCCCAAGGCTTTCAGCCTCCTCTTCTTGATTTTCAGCATCTGTGTTGGCTGTCCTAGCATATGCTGCTGCAAATCTCATTGGTTCATCTTCACCTACCAATTGCTCTTCTTCTGGAGTGGAGGACTGCCCTTGATTGGTGGAGGGAAGACCTTCTAAATTAATTTCAATCAGATTTTCACCAAGGCACCTTGCTGTCCTTGTAAAACCTGCCTCTTCCTCTTGGTTTTCAACTTCAATGTTTGCTGCTCCAACATCAACTTGTATCAAATTTCTTGGTTCATCTTTATTTTGCTGTCCTCCGGATGTTGACAACTCTTCTGCCTCATTGGATAACTTCTCCTCATTGAGAGTTGGCTGCTCCAACTTGTTCGAACAACCCCTAGCTTGAGCGATGATTTTTGTGCATGACGAGCAAGTGAATTCAGAGTGGGGTGCATTGTGAAATCTGCACCAACAAGACATTAATATTTCCTCCAATCTTGGTCCATCCTTGCTGCTCAAATTTTCCTGGATCAGCTCCTTGAATGCCTTGGCTGCCATGGTTGTCAATTCTTCCTCTGAGTCTGCAAGGGCTAAAGGCTGATATATTTCCCAAAAGGGAATTTCTCCCTGTAAGACCTTCTCAATTCTGTCCAAGAATGTTAGACACCCCAATTCACTATGATTGCAAGTGCAATGGATCTGACATCTATCTGCCAATGCAAATTGCTGCAATGGCTTCTTCAGTCTCTTGTTCAAATTTGTATGCAGCTGAGTGATGTCAATTTGTGCATGCTGCTCCATTTCGACTCAGCTTCTTTTGCCTTCAAAATTTTCTGATTTTTGAATTAAAGAGATCTCCTATCTCAGATTTCTTCCTGAATGTTCCTTTCTCAACTTCCAACTTTCAACTTCGTAGCCTCAACATGTCAAGCCCTCCTTCTAGCGCTAGTTCTGTTGATGGCATTAGGAGGAGGGCATAAAATGAATCACTTCCAACCTTCAACTT
>VDFB02082193.1:0-33168 GCA_007258455.2 Sequoia sempervirens
GACAAGGGACAATGTGTTTTCCAACATTGGAAATAATGTGAGCATTTTTTTATTCCAATCAGATGAAGAAAGTGAAATTCCATATTTACTGTACCAAAGAGTTCTTCTAAACTTTTAAGGTGGACTTCATTACATTTTTGATGTGTACAAAATAAAAAAAATTCATAAGGAAATAACTGACGGGATAGTGTGTTTTCCAACACTGCAAATAATGTTAGCATTTTTTTGTTCCAATCATATGAAGAAAGTGAAATGCCATTTTTACTGTACCAAATAGTTGTTCTAAAATTTGAAGGTGGAATTCATTACATTCTTTGTGCATACGAAAAAAAAATCATAAGAAACTAACTAATAGGGGACAACGTGTTTTCCAACACTTCAAATAAATGTGAGCATTTTTTGTTCCAATCAAATGAAGAAAGTGAAATTCCATTTTTATTGTACCAAAGAGTTGTTCTAAAATTTGAAGGTGTACTTCATTACATTGTTGGTGCATATGAAATAAAAAAAAATCATAAGGAAATAATTGATAGGGGACATTGTGTTTTCCAACATTGCAAATAATGTGAGCAATTTTTTGTTCCAATTAGATGAAGAAAGTGAAATGCCTTTTTTATTGTACCAAAAATTTGTTCTAAAATTTGAAGGTGGACTTCATTACATTGTTGGTGCATATGGAACAAAAAAATTTCATAAGGAAATAACTAACAAGGGACATTATGTTTTCCAACACTGAAAAAAATGTGAGCATTCTTTTGTTCCAATCAGATGAAGAAAGTGAAATGTCATTTTTACTATATTAAAGAGTTGTTCTAAAATTTGAAGTTGGACTTTGAGTTACATTGTTGGTGTGTACGAAACAAAAAATTTTAATCAACAAATAACTAACACGGGGCAGTGTGTTTTCCAACACTGCAAATAATGTGATCATGTTTTTGTTCCAATTAGATGAAGAAAGTGAAATTCCATTTTTAATGTACCAAAGATTTGTTCTAAAATTTGAAGGTGGACTTCATTACATTGTTGGTGTATATGAAACAAAAAAATTTCATAAGGAAATAACTAACACAAGACAATGTGTTTTCCAACACTGCAAATAATGTGTGCATGTTTTTGTTCCAATCAAATGAAGAAAGTGAAATGTCATTTTTACTGTACCAAAGATTTGATCTAAACTTTGAAGGTGGAATTCATTACATTGTTGGTGCGTACGAAACAAAAAAATTTCATAAGGAAATAACTGATGGGGACAGTGTGTTTTCCAACACTGCAAATAATGTGAGCATTTTTTTGTTCCAATCAGATGAAGAAAGTGAAATGTCATTTTTACTGTACTAAAGAGTTGTTCTAAAATTTTAAGGTGGAATTCATTGCATTCTTGATGGATATGAAACAAAAAAAATTCATAAGGAAATAATTGACAGGGGACAATGTGTTTTCCAACACTGCAAATAATGTGAACATATTTTTGTTCCAATCAGATGAAGAAAGTGAATGTCATTTTTATTGTACCAAAGAGTTGTTCTAAACATTGAAGGTGGAATTCATTACGTTCTTGGTGTGCATAAAAAAAAAAAATTCATGAGGAAATAACTAACATGGGATAGTTTGTTTTCTAACACTACAAATAATGTGAGTAGTCAAAAAGTTAAATATTTCCTCTTTTAGAAATCCTACAAAGATCTTCCCTTTCCTTTTCCAATTCATATCATTAGCCACCCTTTCCAATAAACCTCCTCTTGACACTTGGTTATTTCATCTTTCTTGATATCTCTCATGTATTGTGATCCCTTGATCTTTGAATTGCATCATTCCTCACAACAAGAGTCTACAAATAGAAGCCTTTAAACCCTTCGTTATCATAACTACATTTTCTAGTAGGCATGTGTTGCCATTTTTTATAAAAAATCATCCAACTACACCAAAATTATGTTGGTTTAAAGATAAATCCACATTACATATGTTAGTACTATTCAATCAAGCATCTAAGAGACCATATCAAATAGAGAAAAGGTGCACTCCATTTTAACTCTATCTAAGGAGCATGGTTGTTTAAAGAAAATATATTGTCTATTTTCTTTATCTTTATGTTTATTGCCTTATTTCATTTTCTTGTCTTTAGAATAGAAAAATGAATGAAAATATTTTTATGGTAGTAATCCCCAAAAGAAAGTAAAATACCTTTGGTTCCTTGTGAAAATATATCTAGATCAAAATAATATGGTTGAATAGGCACAAGCATCATTTCCATCCAAAAAAAAAATTTAAAATTTAAGATTATTTGGTTAATGGGATGGGAGATACGTAATTATTAGGATGGAAAGATGCATGGATAGTGAAAGGAATATGATGGATGAAAGATGCTTAGTTTAATAAATTTATATTAGCCTAAACTGAACTTGATGGATTAATGCAATGATGATAGATGTTAGGTTTAGGGTTTAGGGTTTAAGGTTTAACCAAATGGATTAATACATTGATGATAATGGATTAATCCATATAGAGACATAAATATGGTGTTCAAAGACCTTATAATGAAGAAATTGAAGAAAGAGGAAGTAGTAGTTCATAATGAAATAAAAGAATATAGATGAATATTAGATAGATGGAGGATGATATGGTAGATGCAGTGAAACATCCAAGTCATATGATCTTATTCTAAAGATGTGGAATATAAAGACAGAGAATTTGAATGTTTCCAAAGAAAATGGAGTATTTGTAGAAGACATGAAGGTTGCACAAGAGTTACAATGCTTATGAAGATTCAAGCAGATGACAAATCCCAATAAATAAATTAGAGAGAGATGAGTCATTGATCATGAAAAGAGTTTTGTTATTAAACAGTAATGGTATCAATAAAGAATTAGTACAAAGGAGAATTATCTCTAGAAATACATATAAGACTAAATAGAAGTATCTTTAGAATATCCAAATCAACATAAAAACTCACAATTGTAGAAATAACATAAGGTACTAGAAAGTGACTGGTCATTGTTTGTTAAAGTTTAAGATAAGTACATATCATGATGAATTATTGCATCATGTTAAAGGATATATGTCATTTAGTTTTGGGAGTCTTAGTCATGGTAGTGTAATGTAGTAAAATGCATACCCTTTCATTTTCACACTTGTTTTGGCCCGCCTCGCTTTATTTATCCCTATTTATGTCTTGATTGGTCCTATTTTTCATCCACAACCCCTATGAATTATATATTTTTCTGGCTAATCCAAACATTCTCCAATGAATAAATTATAATTTAATGATTTCATCTAAGTGTCCTTGATTTTTCAGTTAGGAATAAAATGTCACCTAGTGCATCTTTGTCCCCCAAAGGTCTAGGGACCCTAATTTTGAGGTATCTTAACTATGCCCCCATTTTGTTGTTTGTGCCCCAAGTTTCATGACTTGGGACTAAGATGCCACCTAGGTCGTCTTAGTCCCCCTAGAGTTATTTTTGGGATTTAATTTCAAATTCTAGTAGGATTTAGCCTCCTTTATTTAATGAATTCATATGTTAGCTTGGTGTGATGTAATTTCGGGATATTAAGCATAGATAACTATAAATACAAGGTTCCTTCACTCATTTTATATATAGCAAGATAACAAGCATTCAAGTATTCAAGTATTCATTCCCAAGAAAAATTTATGCATTCAAGAGCATTCTATCAAGCATTTGGAGCCATCATCAAGATTCAAGCATCATATTAAAGATATTCTTGCATCATGTGTGTTTTTGTGCTAACATTTGGATGCAGGGTTTTGATTCAAGCAAGCAATTCAAGTTCATATCTATCAAGCATTCCTTTGATTTAAGATTCATATCCATTCAGTCATTTGACACAAGTTTGTAGATTTTACAAAGGTTTGGTGAGTTGTGGCATTACATGTTGTTCATTCGCCATTTCCTTCATTATTCTATTTTATTTCAAGGTTTAATTACCAACAAGAGGTTTGACCAAGGAAAACCCCCATTTACTAACAATCAACAAGTTTTTTCCCTCTTGCATATTTGTGATTTCAGATCTAGGTTGAAGACTTGAAGATCATTTGAAGTGTAAAGTTGCATTGCAAAATTGTCATCTTCATGAAAACTCACCTACAAGCCAAATTTGAAGGTTTCAGAACCTGAGATTAGAGAAGAAGGAAGAGAAGATATCAAGCCTCAACACCACATTCAAAAATTTTAGAAATTTAGATTAGGACTAAGACAGCAGTAAAGGTTCCTTAGTCCTCCCGAGGGAATTTTAAAAAATTCATCCAAATCTAGTTCTGACATCTGAAGATTCTGCATCTACTCCAAAAAATAGTAGTGGGACTAAGACAATAGGGTTTCTTAGTCCTCCATAACACTTTTTGAAACCTTCTTTGCATTTTCAGAGTCCTTGTGACATTTCCAGACTTACCAGGTACACATACCCTAATTTGGTGTAGCTTAATTTCATCATTTGCACTCATTATTTATCTTGCATTACTAGGTTTTGTGAGTTGAATGCTTATTTGTATTTTCCAAGAATTTTGTTGGTAATGAACCCCTAAAATATGAAAGAACCCCCTACTAGGTCCTCCTTGCTGAGAATTGACTCACCTTGAGAGGTTGATAGTCAATCCAATTAGGACTCCTAGGACATTATTGAATGATAATAGGAGAATAGTGGTGTTCTATGAGCTAGGTTATAAAGCCTCAACACCACATTCAAAAAATTTAGAAATTTAGATTAGGACTAAGACAGCAAGAAAGGTTCCTTAGTCCTCCTAGGGAATTTTAAAAAATTCATCCAAATCTATTTCTGACATCGAAGATTCTGCATCTACTCAAAAATAGTAGTGGGACTAAGACAATAGGGTTTCTTAGTCCTCCATAACACTTTTTGAAACCTTCTTTGCATTTTCAGAGTCCTTGTGACATTTCCACTTACGGTACACATACCCTAATTTGGTGTAGCTTAATTTCATCATTTTGCACTCATTATTTATCTTGCATTACTAGGTTTTGTGAGTTGAATGCTTATTTGTATTTTCCAAGAATTTTGTTGGTAATGAACCCCTAAAATATGAAAGAACCCCCTACTAGGTCCTCCTTTGTGAGAATTGACTCACCTTGAGAGGTTGATAGTCAATCCAATTAGGACTCCTAGGACATTATTAAATGATAATAGGAGAATAGTGGTGTTCTATGAGCTAGGTTATAAAAGCCTCAACACCACATTCAAAAATTTTAGAAATTTAGATTAGGACTAAGACAGCAGTAAAGGTTCCTTAGTCCTCCCGAGGGAATTTTAAAAAATTCATCCAAATCTAGTTCTGACATCTGAAGATTCTGCATCTACTCCAAAAAATAGTAGTGGGACTAAGACAATAGGGTTTCTTAGTCCTCCATAACACTTTTTGAAACCTTCTTTGCATTTTCAGAGTCCTTGTGACATTTCCAGACTTACCAGGTACACATACCCTAATTTGGTGTAGCTTAATTTCATCATTTGCACTCATTATTTATCTTGCATTACTAGGTTTTGTGAGTTGAATGCTTATTTGTATTTTCCAAGAATTTTGTTGGTAATGAACCCCTAAAATATGAAAGAACCCCCTACTAGGTCCTCCTTGCTGAGAATTGACTCACCTTGAGAGGTTGATAGTCAATCCAATTAGGACTCCTAGGACATTATTGAATGATAATAGGAGAATAGTGGTGTTCTATGAGCTAGGTTATAAAGCAACCATTTTCCCATTAATCATTTTGGTGAACCCGACTTCTTGAGCATTCATTTTCTGATTAGGAGTCCATTAAAGTCCTATTTCTAGGTTTCATTCATTCTTGCATCTTGCATTAGTCAAATTGCATCTAGGATTTCAAATATTTAGTGAAAGTGCATTTAGGGTTTCTCATATTTGTATATAGGTTACATTTTTTCTTTATTGCATCATTTTATCTCATTGAAAAAATTGAAAAGTGCATTGTCAATCATCCTAATTGTATTTAGAAACATTCTTATTACATTCAAATTTGCATCAAATTACTTGTCATTAGTTACTTTTTCTTGCATTCATTTTCCCACTTTTCTCTTTCTAAACATCAGGCCCCTAGGTGGGAAACCTCAAAACATTGTTAACAACTCATAATTTGTTGTTTTTCTAAAAAATACCTCTACTAGAACAAAAATTCCCTTCCTAGTGTCTTGTCCCTCTCAGGGTTTTTGGCTCAAAACCTTGTCTAAGTTGTGTGCTTTTTGTTTCACTTTTTGGACCCTCCAAATTCCTTCAGTAGGACCAAGACATCCTTGATGGCATCTTAGTCCCCATTGAGTTTAAAGTTGCAATTTCCAGGGTTTAAATTTTCTTTTCTGCACTTCTATTTTCTATCATTGGTTATCTATTTTAGTGGGTTGACTTTTTTTTACATGCATAAATTACTAAATCTAGTTTAAATTACTTCATGTCATACATTGCTCAATTCCAAATTTGCACTTACAACATGTCATCTTTTAGGCAGTTGCATAGTGTAATCATCAAATTACCTTGTTTCAAATATGAACATTGCATTTAAACATTTCTCTTTAGATCATTGCAATTCACTTTCTTTACTCTTCTATGATAGCATGTTTTCTTTCAAGAAGTGTGGCTTTGATATGGTTAAAAATGGATTGCATAAG
This sequence comes from Sequoia sempervirens, assembly GCA_007258455.2. NCBI lineage: Eukaryota > Viridiplantae > Streptophyta > Pinopsida > Cupressales > Cupressaceae > Sequoia > Sequoia sempervirens. The sequence goes on from VDFB02082193.1 coordinate 6,649, forward strand.
TACAACATCCCCTCTTATGAGTTCAATATAGAATACACCAATGAGGTCATTAAGAAACATGTTAGTCATCCTTCTACTATCTTTCATGAAACCATTGACACAATCCTTAATATTAAATTTCCCATTGGTGAGGATGGTAGTTTAGTCAATCATAACAATCTGATGTAATTAAAACTCCAAGGGTTGCTTGTACTGCCTTCTAGGAAACTCTCCACTGTCTCCTGCTTGGAACCTGCTACCAAAGGTTCCTTTTTGGGCTTAAAAGACTATTCCTACCTTGCTCCAACTCTTCTCAAAGAGCTTTCATCCTTGTACTTTACCCTTGAAGATTCAACACCTCTAGTAATTTGAGTGCTCTTCCTTGGACTTAGAAGGATCTAAGTGCCCTGTTCTCCAACTGACTAGAAATTCTTGTAGGGGAGCCAAAGATACTGGATTATTATGTTTCACCTCCAAATGGATGCATCTTGCCTTGGGTTCAAACTTCAAATCACCCGTTTTATGAACTTGCCTTGGACAAGCCTAACTCTCTTCTAGCCCTTACCAGTCGATATTTGGCTTTTTACTCTCCAACTTGACACATAGCCTGTCAAACAAAGGACATTTTCAGATACCCTTTTCCAAGCTTTAAATCTTGCAATAGGTCTCTGGCTGCCAGCTATTCCGTACAGGTGGTTCCCACACCTTTGGAGAGGAGGCCTAATTCACCTTGCACCTAGGGTTTCTCTGGTTATTGAGTCTCAACTACCACCAATTGATTAATGGAGACCTAAAACCTTTTGGAATGCAAAGTTCCTATCTTGCCCTTCCTAGGACTATACGGGTTTTGTACAGTGTTCTTCTCCCCTGCCTTAGTTCTTTGGTTTTTCACCCTAATTCCCTAACCGGGCAGTCCTAGCTCACCTAGGGGTTGGGTGTAATACTCTTTGCTCTTTGTTCCATGCTAACTACTGTCAAATATGTACAAACAGCTGACTCATCTCCCATATTCCACCAGTCTCAGGAGGGCCCTGTGGGCAATGGCTATGGGGGAGTCATTCTAAAAGAGACTGCTCCAAAACTGCAATTGAAATGCTTCCCAAACTGTAATCTATCAAGTCTAATCTATAATTCTATTCTAAGCAACCTATACACAGACCTATCCTCTTCTTGGATGGTCTGATCCATGTTAGTTTTCAATTTTTGGTTTGTCCTGACTCTAACCAAGTCAGGGTTTGTTGTGTTTGCTTTAGACCTTGGAAGGTCCTGTTTGTGTGAAAAATTGGTCACTAGGACTTAGCATATCCTAGTTTGATCAACGTTGTTTGATATTGCTTGGTTTAGCTTATTTAGCATATACTAAATATTTTGAATGTGTTAATGTCACTTCCTCAATGTTTGGAGTTGTTAAAGGTTAGTTAAGGGGTTGTTAGCTTGGACTAAAGGAGTAGAGATCCTAAAGAGTAGGGAGATGGAAAGAGTTGCAAGAATAATGCAAATAGCATGGCAAAATTGTTAGGTTGCATGCAATTCCATTAGCTTGGATTCCCTTGAAATCATGGATATGGTGGTGGTCCTCTGTAATGGACTAAGTCTGCAACGTTAAAAACAGGGGACAGTCCACTGTCATCTGGTAATTGTACCTTGAATGCATTGTTGCCATACTTCTCCAAGATAGGACAGGGACCTATCCTCTTCATTTTCAACTTGTGAGGAACTCCTTTCTGCAATCTAGCCTTGTTCAAATGCACCATGACTAAGTCTCCAATATTAAACTGAACCTCTCTCCTATATTCATCCACTTTAACCTTATGCTTCATGGTATTTTCTGCCAAGGTTTTTCTGACTGTGTCATGGATTTCCTGCATTGCATAAGCAAAATCATCTGCATAACCACTTCCCTTGACTCCATCCTTCAATTCCCTCAGCTCATAAACACCTCTAGGGTGCAGTCCATAAAAAATTTCAAAGGGACTCTTCCCTATTGATCTATTGACTGTGTCATTATATGCATATTCCGCCTGCCCAATAATCTGATCCCATTGTTGACCATACTCCTTGGTCAAGAATCTTAGAAGGTTTCCAAGTGTTCTATTGACCACTTCGGTCTGACCATCAGTTTGGGGATGGTATGTAGATCCAAAGGACAAATTGGTTCCCATTCTTTGCCAAAAAGTCTTCCAAAAATGACTCATAAACTTGGTATCCCTGTCTGAGACAATGCTGATTGGTAAACCATGAATTCTAACTATGTCCTTGAAGAAAAGTGAGGCTATTTGACTGGCATCATTGGTTGTTTTGCAGGGTATAAAGTGAGCCATTTTTCTGAATCTATCAACCACAACATACACACTATCCATACCTTACCTTGTCTTGGGTAAGCCAACTACAAAGTCCATGCTCAAGCATTCCCATGGCCTAGAAGGGATTGGCAGTGGCTGATATAAGCCTGCATTTGAAGAAGTGCCTTTGGCCTTTTGACACACTACACAACTCTCTACATATTTTCTGACATCTAGATTCATCTTAGGCCAAAAATAAAACCTTTGGACAAGCTCTTGAGTTTTGGTGATCCCAAAATGACCACTCAATGCACCATTATGTTTCTCTTGAATTAAGTTCTCCGTAATAGAACCTCTAGGAACACAAAGTTGATTCTCTTTAAACAAAAAATCACTTTGCAAGGTGTATTCAGCATACTTGCTATGGAAATGGTTCTTAAACTCAAGGCATACCTTATATATTTCTGCAAAGTCTTCATCATCTGCATATAGATCTTTGAAATGATCTATTCCCATGCTCTTCAATTGGATTTCTTGGATGGTAAGAACCCTCCTGCTCAATGCATCATCAACTTTATTGAGAGCTCCTTTCTTGTGCTTGATGTTGAAGGTGTAAGCTTGCAACTACTCCACCCATTTCATGTGCCTGTGACTCAACTTCTCTTGTGAATTCAGAAAACTGAGTGCTTGATTGTTTGAGTACACAATGAATTCTTTGGGAAGCAAGTAGTGCCTCCACTTCCTTAGTTCTTGGACCAATGCATACATCTCAAGGTCATAAGAAGAGTACTTCTTGGCTTCACTTAGCTTCTCAGAATGGAAAGCCACCAGTCTGCCCTCTTGGTTGAGAACAACTCCAATTGCTACATTGCTTGCGTCACATTCAATGGTGAATAACTTCTCAAAACTTGGTAACACCAAAACAGGTTGAGTAGCTATCCTTTCCTTCAGCAACTCAAAACTCTTGTTAGCTTTCTCATTCCACACAAACTTGGTTTTCATTCCTCCCTTAATGGTATCCAACATAGGAGCACAAATTGCACTAAATTGTTTGATGAATTTCCTATAATACTGAGCAAGACCATGGAAGCTTCTTACCTCTGTTGCTGTCTTGGGAGTAGGCCAATTAAGAATGGCTTCTACCTTGCTACTGTCCATCTTCAAGCTGCCATGTGATAACACAAAACCAAGATACACCAGCTCTGTTTTGATGAACTCACACTTTTCCAGATTGATCTTCAGCTTCTCCTCTTGTAGCTTCTTGAAAATCAGCTCAATGTGTTGGAGGTTCTCTTCTCTTGTTCTGCTATAGATTAGTATATCATCAAGATACACTACTACAAAATTTCCAATGTAGTCCTGGAGAATTTCATTCATGAGTCTCATGAATGTGGAGGGGGCATTAGATAATCCAAATGGCATAACTAGCCACTCATAAAGACCCTCATTGGTTTTGAAGGTTGTTTTCCACTCATCACCCTCATGTATTCTAATTTGGTGGTAACCACTCTTTAAATCTATCTTGGTATAGTACCTAGCTTCAACTAGACAATCCATGAGATCTTCAATTCTAGGGATGGGAAACCTATACTTGATGGTTATCTTGTTTATTGCCCTGGAATCAGTGCAAAGCCTCCATTCTCCTCCTTTTTTAGGTGCTAAGACAATGGGTACTGCACAAGGACTAATGCTTTTCCTAATAAGACCTTGGTCAAGAAGTTCTTGAATCTGCCTAGCTATTTCCTCATTCTATTGAGGTGTCATCTTGTAGGCTGCTTTGTTTGGAAGGGTGGCTCCTGGTATCAAGTCTATCCTATGACTTATGGCTCTTTTAGGAGGTAAGGTTGCTGGTTGACCACTACTTACAATGCTTTCATAGGTCTGCAACAAGTCTTGAATCTCCTTGGGTAACTCTTGTTTTTCAGCTGCCTTCTCCTTGCTTACTTCTCTTGGCTTGATCATGACTGCATAGCCAACTCCTTCTCCTTCTTCTAAAGCCTTTAAGAACTCTTTTTCACCAGCTAATATCAGCTTAGAACCTGCTGTCTGCACTTCAGTGTCTTCCAACAAAGATTGAATCTTGTAGGTTACATTGTCCTTCTTGAAGGTGTATGAGTTCTTAGCTCCATCATGCACAGCTTGACGGTCAAATTGCCAAGGCCTACCTAGGACCAAGTGGCATGCATCCATAGATAACACATCACATAATACCTTGTCTTTGTACTTTCCAATTGAAAACTCCACCCATGCTTGTTCATTCACCAAGACATGCTGACCCTTATTGAGCCATGTGACCTTGTAAGGATTCTTGTGAGATATCCTTGTCAATTTCAGTTTGCTAACTACCTCCTCTGACACAATATTGTCAATAGAACCTGAGTCTATGATCACCTTGCACACTTTCCCCATCATCTTGCATTTTATCCTAAACAGGGATCTTCTTTGGTTTGGCTCTTCTTTGACTGGTTCTTTGATCAAAGTCCTTCTCATCATGAGATTCTCTCCTTCCTCTGAGTTCAATGGTACTTCTGATTGTTTATTTGCTACAGCTGTTTCATCTTGAATCAGATTGGTTCTCTTATCTCCTCCATGAGAAGTGCTTCCTTTCTCAGGACATCTATAGGCTGGGTGTCCCAATTGGTTGCAATGATAACATTTCATGTTGGTGAAGTAGCTGCCTCTTCCTTGTCCACCACTCCTTCCTCTGGGGCTGAAACCTCTTCCTCTACCACCTCTACTGGAACTTCCTTCTTGCTGTTCAGAAAATCTGACTTCTCCTTGAGCTCTTGATTCTAAGCTTCTTCCACTATAGCTTCCTCTTTGTCCTCTGCTATCTTTCCCTTTACCTCTACCTTTGGGGTTTTGTTCCTGCTTCTTTTTTCCTTTCTCCTCTATCTTCAAGGCTATTTGATAGCATTGGCATACTGTTTTGAAGTTTACTAAGATCATGTCCTCTTGGATAGACCACTTGAGCCCATTTAGATACCTTGCTAACTTTATGCTTTCATCTTCAACCACTTTTGATCTAAGGCACAATTTTTGAAATTCCTCTGTATATGTTTGGACATCCATGTCCTTTTGCCTCAGATTGTGTCTTCTCCTATGCAACTAGACTTCATAATCATCAGGAAGATAATTTTTCCTTATCTTAGTCACCATCCCTCTCCATGAAACTATGGGACCTTTGCCTTCTTTCTCTCTTTCTGATTGTACAAACTTCCACCATGTGAGAGCTTCTCCTCTCAACCTTGACTTGGCCACCTTTACCTTTTGGGCCTCTGTTATGCCATCACACTCAAAGTGATTCTCAATACTCTCAATCCAGTCCACAACTGAATCTGGGTCCATTTGTCCACTTAAAAGTGGCACACCATCCAATGCTTTACCACTCAAGGCCTGCAATGCCTTCAAGAATGGTTCCTCTGCAAGAACAGGATCAGGCTTTGGAGCTTCCTCCTCCAATTCCACCTCTTTTTCCTTGGCTTTTTGTTCTTCTTTCTTCTTTATCTTTTCCTTCACAGTATCTACTGTTTCTTGGACTTCATCCAGGAGTCTCTCCATCTGAGATATCCTTTGTCTGAGCAACCGGTTATCTTCCTCTTTCTCTTCTACTTTCTTTGCTAGCTCTGCATTTGTCACCATGGTTCCTTCCTCTGGTGTATTCTCTCCTACTGAATCAGTGGATTGGCTCATTAATCACAAGTCTGGAATCCAACTCTGTGCTCTGATACCAATATGATGTAATTAAAACTCCAAGGGTTGCTTATACTGCCTTCTAGGAAACTCTCCACTGTCTCCTGCTTGGAACCTGCTACCAAAGGTTCCTTTTTGGGCTTAAAAGACTATTCCTACCCTACTCCAACTCTTCTCAAAGAGCTTTCATCCTTGTACTTTACCCATGAAGATTCAACACCTCTAGTAATTTGAGTGCTCTTCCTTGGACTTAGAAGGATCTAAGTGCCCTATTCTCCAACTGACTAGAACTTCTTCCAAGGGAGCTAGAGATACTGGATTCTTGTGTTTCACCTCCAAATGGATGCATCTTTCCTTGGGTTCAAACTTCAAATCACCCATTTTTATGAACTTGCCTTGGACAGGCCTAACTCTCTTCTAGCCCTTACCAGTCGGTATTTGGATTTTTACTCTCCAACTTGACACATAGCCTATCAAACAAAGGACATTTTCAGATACCCTTTTCCAAGCTTTAAATCTTGCAATAGGTCTCTGGCTACCTGCTATTCCGTACAGGTGGTTCCCACACCTTTGGAGAGGAGGCCTAATTCACCTTGCACCTAGGGTTTCTCTGGTTATTGAGTCTCAACTACCACCAATTGATTAATGGAGACCTAAAACCTTTTGGAATGCAAAGTTCCTATCTGGCCCTTCCTAGGACTATATGGGTTCTATACAGTGCTCTTCTCCCCTGCCTTAGTTCTTTGATTTTTCACCCTAATTCCCTAACTAGGCAGTCCTAGCTCGCCTAGGGTTTGGGTGTAATACTCTTTGCTCTCTGTTCCATGCTAACTACTGTCAAATATGTACAAAAAATTGACTCTTCTCCCATATTCCACCAGTCTAAGGAGGGCCCTGTGGGCAGTGGCTATGGGGGAGTCATTCTAAAAGAGACTGCTCCAAAACTGCAATTGAAATGCTTCCCAAACTGTAATCTATCAAGTCTAATCTATAATTCTATTCTAAGAAACCTATACACAGAGGGAAAATGTCACAAACTATACTAGAAACTCCAATGCAAGGTTGAAACAATATTTACAAAGTCTGTTATTTCGCTGTCTCCAAAAACTCACAGGCAGACATAAGAAATACAGTCATAGTTCATTCCTTGTAATACTAAAATGTATCTTCAATGCCTCTATTCTAAATCAATGAATTATTTTCAAAAGAAAGATACCAAAACATATAAAATAAACTTCATTCCACACCAAGAAATTACATATAGATCATATATCTCACTGTCCTGAAAAGACATGGGATTTACAAAACCGAAAAATATACAAAAATCTGCTTGCTATTTTTATTCATTCCCACACACAACTGATTACAATGACCAACTCCTACTTGTTACAAGCCATTCCCCATTATCTTCAAGTCTTTTCCATGATGCAAGGAGAGATTGCACTCCTCCATATCCATGATTTCAAGGGAATCCAAGCTAATGGAATTGCATGCAACCTAACAATGTTGCCATGCTATTTGCATTATTCTTGCAACTCTTTCCATCTCCCTACTCTTTAGGATCTCTACTCCTTTAGTCCAAGCTAAGAACCCCTTAACTAACCTTTAACAACTCCAAACATTGAGGAAGTGACATTAACACATTCAAAATATTTAGTATATGCTAAATAAGCTAAACCAAGCAATATCAAACAACGTTGATCAAACTAGGATATGCTAAGTCCTAGTGACCAATTTTTCACACAAACAGGACCTTCCAAGGTCTAAAGCAAACACAACAAACCCTAACTTGGTTAGAGTCAGGACAAACCAAAAATTGCAAACTAACATGAATGGTGTTAACCAAGGGTGCCCCTGCACCACAATCATATTTTTTCTTCTTTCAATACCTTTCCTATTAGTGAAGAAGGTATCTTTGTGAAATAAGATACAAGCATTGAGAGTCTTGATTTCCCCTATCGTCCTCCCCCTTTGGAAGATATTAGGAAAGAAGAAGATGAGATCATAGAAACATTTTTAAACATCACCTTACCTAGTCTCCATTCATCCCTTGCTTGTGAGAATGTTTTAGTGAAAGAGGATGATATCATAGATAACCATAATTTTCCTTCTCTTAATACCCCCCCTCGATAAAAAGAGGATAGGTTGGTATTAGAAGATGCACCTATCGAGAGTCATGAGAATCTTGTTCCTCCTTTCCCTAATGCTCCTACCATTTGGAATGATCTATTTGGTAATCATAGTTGTCCTTCTCTTGATTCCTCCCCTACTTGTGATGAAGCTACTTTACAAAATCTAACCATGGAATTTGATGAATATCTTACAAGCTCTCCTACTAGGGTAGATGGTCTAGAACAAGAGAATGAGACCTTAGAGAAAAAGGATGAAGTCATGAACAATCACAACAATCAAATAGAGCCTTCTCCTAAAATCCCCACTATTGATGAACAAGACAATTCAACCATTGATAACTCCCTTACATGTGATGAAGTCATTTTAGAAGAATTGATCCTTGAATTTCAAGAACATTTGGTTTGTATTTCTCCTAAAAACTCTCCTACTAGAGAAGATATGGTGGTGGAATAAAATGAGAACATTGACAATAGTAATTCCTTAGATAAAGATGATGAAGTGACGTTCGATTTCCCTTCACTAAGAGACCATGGAAATAAGGATAAGTCTTCTAAGGTTATGCACATTAGATAACCCTTGGAGTACTCTCTCGAGCCTAAACATATCATTTATCCACCCTCTCAAAAACCACAAGTTCAAAAGAAACTCATCCTTATCCTCGAACCACCTAAGAACAATGTCTCACAACAATCGAGTTATAATACTGTTGCTCATACATACAACACTAGGAACAATCTGAAACTAAGACAAAAACCTTCAAAATCCTTACCATTGACTATTCCTATCCTACCTAGTGCTCCTCATTTTCCTTCACATAGTGTCAAGGAGTATGATCTTGTTGAACAACTTAAGAATACTCCCGCAAAGATATTCCTCTGGGACTTGATTCAAAACTCACCTATCAGACTATGCTTCAAAATACCTTACAACAAATTCATATCCCTTCTAATGTGCAACCAAATGACATAGCATCCATGATTCAATCACTGAATGCTGACATTGTTTTCCACCAAAGTGAGCTCCCTCCTTTGGAAGTGTAAAAAAAATGTGATGCTCTCATGATCATAACTCAATACAATAGCATAGGGATAAAATGAACCCTTCTTGACAATGGATCAACCTTAAATATGCGTAGTGTGAACCTTTTGGATAAGCTTGGTGTTGATAAATCAAAAATTCAACCTAATTCTTTATCTATTAAGGGATTTGATAATATGGGAAAGATATCACTTGGAGTGATAACTCTACCTATTATAATTAGAAAGACTACCTTACAAACCCCTATTCATGTTATGCCTCACGATCTTTTATATAATCTTCTTTTAGGAAGGCCATGGATTCATGAGATGCATGTGGTGCCTTCTACCCTTCATTGTATCATGAAATATGTCTGTAACAACAAAGTTTATACAATCAAAGCCGATCTAGAACCATACAGTTGTTTGAACATTTAGATTTAAGGTAAGGAGTATCCTTTGGAATCATTGACACCAACTACACAAGTGGAACCGACACAACAAAAAGACAAAGAAAAACACATTGAACAAGTCATGAAGCTATTAGACGATGATTGGGGTTCCTTGGATTTCACACCTAGCTTTGATGGGAAACCGAAGATCATAATAAATCAACGTGAAAAATAAAAATCAATACATTTGTCAACAAAAAATTCTTAAGACCCTTCTAAAGCATCCACCTCAACCACTTTAGAAGAAAAAACAAATTACACAACAAACTTTGATGAACTTAATTATGAACAACCACCAAATCCTAAAGAAATAAAAAATATTTATAAAACGGTTATGAGCCTATTAAGGATATGTAGAGTGTCCCTTCTGAATCTGTGTCCATTTATTTACTGTAAATGCTACAGCAAAAACGAATTATTTTATAAGAAACATATTCTTTCCATAATTCATGATAGCGATAGAGTGCTTCTGGATGTAATAGTTTGTTTTCATCTACTGGCTGCTCTCATCAATCTTTTCATTATTCATGATAGCAATAGAGTGCTAAGTGAAAAGAAAAAATCATCTATTGGCTGCTCCCATTCAAACCCCATCCCTATCAAAGAAAACAGTCAAGCAACAATTTGTCCAGGAAATTGTTGACACAGATCCTTGTATGGTTAAGAATACTAGGATACTTGGTGAATATAGAGTCAGTAATGTACGTGCTCCAATTTTTCTGAGGGTGGATTCTTCCTAATATTCACTGGAAAGGAAGGGTAGCTTAACAGTTAACCCATAGGACTTATGCTTCGAAGATCTTTCTGGGATTGAAGGTGGGAGATTAGTGTTTCATCGAAAGATCTGATTTTTTTATCGACTGCGGGCCTCCCTGAAAACCAGATCTTATTCGTGTTTGGTGGAGAAGATGGCCGTGAAGTATCGTTTTGGGATCCTGAGATTACCTTATAGATCTCAAGGGTTTCACATTTTCTTCCACCTAGATTTTTATAGTATTGAATATTCAAAAAGCCCCCGTGTATGTCAAATAGGATTCTTTTCCTTGAGCAGCCATACTCTATTTTCCATTTCACCAATGAAAACCATTACCTTTGATGGGTTTCTGTCCTAAGATAACAACCACTTTCTTTTTTGGCAGGGATAGAAGACCGGAGTATGTTCTTATGGGTGTGGGGCTGAATAAACTGCAGTGGGTGTGAGGCTGGATAAACTGCAGCAGATTTTCCTTACAAATCCGATTTGTGTCACGACTCGCGAGAGACAGACAATCTGGAAAAAGCGTTTTGATTAGGCTCAGGTTGGTTTCTCGATTAAAAAAACAAATATGCTATAGAATTAAGGCTGGGGTCTTATGGATGGAGGTTTTCTTAAAAAAAAATCATTGGGTGCTGCTGAGATATTTTAGGAATATTTTAAAATTGATGGTATATACTATAATGAATTTGATAGACCATTCAACTTAAAAGTTTAAGTTCTGAAATTTAGGATAAAAATAAATATATAAAGATCATTTTTCTTCCAATTTTTTTCTTGACAGGAATGTAAAACTTCATATGATTGACAAGTGTCAAACAAAATTCATGGGGCGATTTCTAACTCCACCTCATTTTCACCTGCTCAAAATATGCAGCCCTAAAAGTCAAACAAAATTTATGTAAGATTCCAATTAATCTTGTAGCATTTTTTTTTTTTTGGTTTCAGAAGACCCCTGCTCCTTAAAAATAGATCCTAAAACCACATGAAACCCTAGTCTAATTAGAATCTTTTCTAATAATAGCAGTTCCTACTTTTTAGTTTGAAGATTTGAGTGGCTGGAGTCTGATGGGGGAGCTCAAAGATCTATTTTGAAGGAGCAGGAGATCCCATGAAAAGAAAAACAAAAAAAAGAAAGCTACAAGACTAAATAGAAATTTTTTCCTCAACAACAGTAACCTACATTATTCCTCAACAACAGCTGTACTCCACTTTAGGAGCTTAAACTTAGTAAACTACATTGCAAAATTGATGGGACCACCCACTTTAAAATAATCCTAAAAAATCACAGCAACACCCACTAAATTTTTTTAGGAAGCCCCCTTCATAAAACCCCAGCTAGAAACTGCCCCATCAACATATTAAATTCTCAACAATTAAATTTTTTATTATTTTATATTTATTTACTCTGTTAAAATGATTACGTAAAATAATAAATATCAAAATTAAAAATTTTAAGCTTAAATTCCACAATAAAATTTATGAAACCACCCACTTTGATATATTTCTAAAAATATCAACAACACCCACCACTGAGATTTTTTAAGAAATGCTCCATAAAAACCCACGGGGGAGCGCTCTGGGAAGAGATCATGGTTCCCCATAGTCACAAGTCCTAGTTGCAATCAGCCTAAGGCTGAGCTCGGCAATGATGATGGTGACTAATGAGAGGAGAGTGTTTGTTTGGAGGTGGAGTGGGCGTGGACTAGTCTTGGCAGCTTCAGATCTACATGGAGATGGTGAAGTTTGACAACTCTGGTTCTAATCCCTTTTCATGAAAGGTTAAGCGAATTGGCCTTTACTGATTCGGAAACTAACTTTGGGTTCCTTGAAGCAATTGAGAGAAATACCTTGAATTACTGCGGCATGAGGTGTTCAATACTCCAAGGCTGGCACATGACAGTTAAAAATCTGGTAATGTCTTTTGATAACATGTACGCCACTATCGTTGTAGAAGATGAAGTTTGTGTGAAGCCAAGCTGTTGACATTCAGCACTGTTCTGAGATACTCGCATTCTCAATTCCTGCAAATCCCAATAAATTTCGCCGGAATAACAAATATGTTTCAATGCTCCTGTCACTTATGGGTGCATGGATAATCTAAGAAAGCAGTCTCTATTATCATAACCAAATTACATAAAACAGAGGAATCTAAAGTGTCGAGAATAATAATTTGGGACAGACAGAAACCCATATGAATCTGGTTTATGGTGTTTAATTCCTAGCCAAAACTGGACTAGCTAGGTAAACCACAAATACAACCGAGAATATATTACAGACAAGACATGAAATACTGTAAACAGAATTTATGCGCACTTGGATTCACATTCTCGGTGTAGTTGAAAATATGAGAATAGTGTCTGCAAGAAAGCCAGAAGGAGCAGAGTGCATGCAGCCATTACTGATGCAGCTCGCCATGGCTTTGAGAAATGTTCCTGCAAACACTCACCAAATAAAACTCCATACCTACTTCTGTAATAATTGTTTACAGCCTTGATTGTATTGTCGATAGGATCATATGGGCTCCTCCATATTGATCTGCGGATGCCATTCAACAGAATGCTTATCTCTTTATTACTTCCTAAACTACTATAGATGATACCATATTTCTTCAGTACTGCAACATCGTTAGGAGTGTCGACCAATCTGTCCATCAGGTCTGCATAGCAAGTAAACACTCTACTTTTCCACTTCATGAATGCTTCCAGTGCCACCATATTCCTCAAGAAAACATCTGTTCTGTAGTCCATCTCTATACAAGGGAGGAACAGTGTAGAGCTGGCTCTATCAAACCTTATCTCTTCGGATGCCCATGTGAAAGGAGAGAATTTCACCCCTCTCCTGTGTAATTCTGTTGCTGGAGGGAGATTTATGTCAGCTTTACGGGATTTGGGAGACAAAAGTACCCTAAATCTTGATGTCATCTGATGAAGAAACTGAGAAGCGGTGCTCCTCAGCATAATCCCACTATGATTATCTCCGAAGGGTGCATTTGTCCGAGAAGGATTTTCCTTCGGAAAGATGAAATTATAAAGGGATTCCAGTATATGCCTTTCATCAGCCAAACCATTGTAGCATTCTCGCGTAACAGAACGATAAGAATCCCCAACATGCACGAAAGGGGAGAAATTTTTACAGGCACTTGAAATTGTCATATTAAGCCTGTTTAAAGCTTGACTTTCTGAACCAGTCTGCCATTCCAAAACTTTTTTCAAAACGAAAAGTGGGATTTGATTCTCCAGCTTAAATATATCAGCCTGAAGTGGGAAGAACAAAGGGCTCTTCCTTTCTGGATTAAAAACAGCTTCCATATTCTGAAAATAAGGGTTTGTCTGTTGAATTCTAGGGCTTTCACATTGGTTATAACAGCCAATGAACTCCAGAATAAACACAGCATCTCGAGCCATCATCCACCCTAGTACATCATCTCCACACTCAATTGGATCATTATAGCTGTTCCTTATGTCCCCTCCAATACTAATTAGATCTTTAACCAAATCCTCAAAAGTCCCTTCCTTTGCCTTTTTTTCAATTTGGATAGTAAGCTTCGATTTATATCTTTCAGACTCAAACAGTTCAAGTTTAAGATGATGGTAAGGACCAAGAGAAACTACCTGTGGCATATAAGCATCTGGCCTTTCAACACGCAGGGGCTCTGGTATGATGAAGATGTATGGATGCAAATGAGATGCTATGCCTTGTTCTTCCCCATGCTTTTGTGTGTTCTTTATTTGTTCCAGCCATTGAGAAACCCCTACTTTAGGAACTGTCATCTTTTCTGACATCAAGATTCATCAAAATTGGAAATAAGGAAATGGGGATGTGATCCAGCAATTCATTAAGGTCTCCACAGATTTTTACAGCATATTCATTTTCTGCAGACATGATTCATGTGGGTCTATGCGGAGTACATGTATTTGCCAGTCATATGTTTTGGAATCTTTGAAGTCCTTGCAGTCAGGCTGACATCATATTGGGTAAGCTGGACTTGACCACTCCAATCGATTCCCTTGTGCAGTGTCCTACACTTTCCCAATTCATCAGTGCAAATGCAAGCAAGATACACGATGTCAATGTGATTTGTCATTTCCTGCAGACATGAACGCCTGTTGTATTTGGACAGATGGCATCAGCCATTGCTCATGCAATAACAATGGTTGTTTAAAAATAAATCAGAGGTAGAAGCTTCTAGGCAGCGATGTTGTGGAGCCCTGTACAAGAATTAATTTTCTGAAAAGGATACAAATAATTTTGTTATCTGATAAATTGAAATTTATATTAAATAGAGGAAAGGACCCTGTAGTTGAGTACCTAACTTTAGCTTTTTAAAATTGTAAGAAAAAATTTCAAATCACTTCTAATTTTTGCCAGCAGTTTATTTGATAAGGCCTCTGTTTATAATTAAGGTTTCAGGGTCACATCATCAAATATGATGTCACATCAGCATGCTTTTTGTCAGGGTGTTCAAAAAAGCCAAAAAAAAAGTGAGACAGATAATTATGCACTAAGAGACAGATAATTATGCACTAAGTTATGCTTCATTGGTGCACTAATGTGGCATCACATGATTTGTCACTTCTAAATTTAAGGAATACATTTTATTCAATTATGGTAGTCAACATCAACACTAACAACTCTAGGCAATGGTTATGGAGCATACAAATTCACTACTGTGGCTGTGCACTGTAATTGTGAGAGCTTGAAAAAACAAAATGCACCCTCCGGAGAAAATCAATTTAGGGTGGTTTGAAATATAAGGTGAATTTTATTGAGTTGAATTTTAGTTTAATTCATCCCCTTCCGTTGCCATTTAGATAATATTTATTTTTGAAAACTTTATTTTCACATATTTTTATTGTAAAATATTTATTCATTTTTTTTATATATATTAATTTTTATTATATTTAAATTGAATTTTTTTATAATTTCTTTATATTTTAGTTAACATAAATTATAACTAAATTATATATATATTGTTTATTTTTTTAATAAAACTTGATTTTAATATATTTTTATTATAAAATATTTATTGATTTTTTTATTTATATGAATTTTAATTATTTTTTAAAATGTTATTTTTCAAAAATTTAATATAAATTATAATTAAAATTAAATATATATAGTTTATTTTTTAAAAGAAAACTTGATTTTAATATATTTTTATTAAAAAATATTTATTGATTTTTTACTTATATGAATTTTTATTATTCTTTTAAATATTTTTCTAAGTAATATTTTTATAACTTCTTTATTTTTAGTTAATATAAATTAAATATTTGTATTTTTTTTTTTAATGATTTTAATATATTTTTATTACTAAATATTTATTTATTTTTTATTTATATGTATTTTTTATATTTTTTAAAATATTTTTCTTCAAAAATTTAATAATATTTTTATAATTTCTTTTTTTATTAATATAAATTATAACTAAAATTAAATATATGTAATTTTTTTTTGAAATTTTGATTTTAATATATTTAATTACAAAATAGTTATTGATTTTTTTATTTATATTAATTTATATTATTTTTTTATTTTTAAATTTAATAATATTTTTATAATTTATTTATTTTTTAGTTAATATAAATCTTAATTAAAAATAAATACATTTTTATTTTTTTCCAAATAAATCTTGATTTTAATATATTTTTATTACAAAATATTTATTGATTTTTTTATTTATATGAATTTTTATTGTTTTCTAATTTTTTTTTTCATAAATTTAATAATATTTTATAAATTCTTTATTTTTAAGTTAATATAAATTATAACTAAAATCAGATATTTTTTGGATGCAATATCAATTTTCATTTTACAATTTTATAAATTAGTTTTTAATTGAATTGTGTAATTTCAAAGGACTGATGATGAACAGAATGTTATGAGATAAAATATTGATATTCTTAAAGTGTAAAATAAAATCAATAAATACTTTAAAATTATTCTAATTATCAAATTTTCACCTTTATATATTTTTCAATCTAGATCTAAATAAATGTTCTTGGCATAATGTAGTTTTTGTATGTTAATATACTTATAGTTTTATAGTATGAATCTAAGTTTAAAACCCATCAATTTTATCTCTTTCAGCCAACCCAAAAGTATGATGCACAATGGTCATTTTCTAACTCATCTGGGGAGATTAAAGACATATTTTAAAGTTAGATGAAAAGGATTGACAAATTTTTTCATTATATTTCTAAACTCACACATGAGTTTAATGTAAAAGATGATAAAATGTTAGAATGTTCTTAATGTAGTTATAATTTATATTAACTAAAAAGTAATGAAATTATAAAAATATTACTAAGAAAAACATTTAAAAGAATAATAAAAATCCATATAAGTAAAAAATCAATAAATATTTTTTAATAAAAATATACATAAACCAAGTTTTCTTTTAAAAAAAAAACTACATATTTAATTTTAATTATAATTTATATTAACTAAAAAATAAAGAAGATATAATATTATTAAATTTTGAAAAATAACATTTTAAAAAAATAATTAAAATTCATATAAATTAAAAAATCAATAAATATTTTGTAATAAAAATATATTAAAATCAAGTTTTCTTAAAAAAAAACTATATATATTTAATTTAGTTATAATTTATGTTAAATAAAATATAAAGAAATTATAAACTTTTATTAATTTTTTGAAAAAAAACATATATTTTAAAATATAATTAAAATAATATATATAAAAATCAATAAATATTTTGTGAAAATCAAGTTTTCAAAAATAAATATTATCCAAAAAGGCAGGCGCAAGGGGATGAATTAAATTAAAATTCAACTCAATCAAATTCACCTTATATTTCAAACCACTGTAAATTGTTTTTCTTAGCGTACAAACACGGGTCTGACAAATACAAGAATTTGTAAGCAACAACTGTTAGTCTGACAGACACGAGAGGGTGCATTTTGTTTTTTCAAGGTCTGATAATTACAGGCAGTGTACAAGCTACGATAGTGAATTTGTATGCTCCATAGCATTGTCACAACTTTAAAACCAAAACCATTGGTCCAATATTCTTGAAAATATTGAACATTAAAATTTAAGAAATTCTATTTGAAAGAAATTTTTAAACTTTTGTATTATTATAAAATTTAGGAGATTCTATTTTTAAGAACTCTTAAATATTCTCAATTGTATCCACAAATAATAAAATAGATTTCAATAACAAATTTTGTGTTAATTTGTCCCACAAAAAACATGGATGAAGAAGAAGCCACATTGTGAGCTAGTCCTCATCATTGTTTATTTTGAATTATGTACATGTTTATCATATTTCGAGAATGAAAATATTTATCTTTAGTATATAATGTAAATAAATTGTTTATTTGGAACTTCTAATTATTTGATAAAAGTAATTTTACAAAAAATTATTTTTTATTTTCATCTGCAATGATTTTTCATTGATTTTTTCAATTATTTAAAAAGTGGATAGTTTCATAAAATTCTATTTTCATTGTTTAATTACACTAATTTTTGTTTTATCCATCTAATAAATTATACAATGATTTGCTAATTGAAAACAATAAATGTCTCTATATCTATGATTTGATAATATGATTTAACATGATTATATTGTTGAATTGTTCAAGATCTGAATTTTATGGTTGTATGATAGTGTTTAGAATTTTTACTGTAAAATATAATTAAATTTTTTAAAAAGATTATATCATATCAAATCAAATATTTTACATCAACTGCGGCCAAATTATACAAAATATTAGATATAATCATCAAAAAAATATTAACTTATCAACAAATTTAACTCTAACTTCATGAACAACTAAATATAATTTAAGATTTTTTAATCTTTTAACTTCATTTAATTCATACTTTATAAATAGTTTTTAAATCAATTATAAAATAATAGATTTAAATTAATATATTTTACATTAAAATTCAAAAAGATAATATAAAATCTCTTTGAAGTATATTTAAAGTAAATGTAATTGTCGTGTGAATTCATTAAGTATAATAATTGTACATTACATACTTGTAAAAAGTACAATGTATTTGGTATATTGTGAATGAGCATGAGTTTTAACAAACATTAAAAAACTTTATAAAATGTTGCTTATATTTTAGGAGCTAGCTAACTCCTAGACAAAATGCACCTATGTACATACAAAAATGCATAAAAACATACATAGCAACATACATACATGATGGGACGACGTAGTGTGGGCCTGAGAGGAGGTTGAAAAAACAACTAATAGCGAATGTTGTTAGTTTTAAATTTTCAATTTTGCTCCTTTTCTGTTTTCAAAATGACTGACAACAGTTTTGGAAATGTAGATGGTTTTCATTTGCTCACGTACTTTTAGGTTGTGCCAAAAAAGGAGCTTTCAAATAGGGTATGGGTATTTGCAGCATCATGATGGGCCAAAAAATGGCGATATGATGGGTATGTGTAGGGTATGTGGCTGACGACTTTTTTTAACTCAAAATTGATAAAATGAAAACAATTTTTAAAGGAGATTCGAGCAAATTTCCACTAATATAATTTATGTTTTACTTTGAATTTAATAAATAATTATTATTCATTTTCTATTAGAATTATGATTAAAGCCCTGATTGATAGGTTGATTGAAAAACATCTATAACTTCCAAAGAATATCACATATTTTGAATCTGAAACATGTGTCACATTCTATGCTTTGCATACTATAGGATTAAAAGAGAAAAAAATGAATTTCGTGAAGTTTTGACCAAGTTAAGGTGGTCAGACATACAAGTTTTTATATTTTTAAAAGTTGTAATAAAAAATTCATAATTAATTATTTACTTGGAAAAAAATTACAAAAAAATATGCATCACATCGGGACATGAGTCCTCTACTTATTTGTAAAATCTTATAAAAAATAATTATCATTTTATTGTGGTTAGGGTGGTCAAACAGACACCTACTTCTTATTTTTTCCCTGAAATTTAAGTACTATTGCATTGAAATTTTAAATTTTAACCAAATATATATTTTTTAAATAAACCTAGTAGTTTATAAACTACATTCAATTTTCTTTAGATTCTATTCTTACATATTTTTAAAATAATATATATAAATTATTCAAATTTTTATGTCAAGTTGCCTAACTCTAATTTTTTTGAATTTTTTGCCACTTAAGGGCCTGTTTTTTCTATGACGATCCTCCACATACACTATGGATCTTTTGAATAGGGTATGGATGTCCATTTAAGCACAATTACGTAAGATATCAGAGTTGGAAATGCTCTGGTAGACATGTATGCGAGATTTGGAAGCATGTTGCAAGGAAGATAGTGGGAGCTTCAAAACAGGATATGGGCATCCATCAAACCATAATGAAGCGTGACCTTTATTGTAGGTATTACTGTTGGAAATGTTTTGGTAAAAATATATGCAAAATTTGAAAGCATAAACAAGGAACGCGAACTGTTTGACATCATTTCTCAAACAAATGTGGTATTCCATGATTGTCGGATATGCACAAAAGTAACAAACGATTCAAAATCTTCCAAACAAATGCAATTGGTAGTTCTAAATATTCGCTAGCAACCTCACAAATGGAGAAACGATGGAGAAATCTTGTATAATCCGATTCTTAGAAGACATTATTTGTGTTGTACAATTGTGAGTGAGAACATTTTGTCATTTTTAGTCCTAAAAAATGGGAGCTTTGGAGCGGAGTATGGAAATCCATCATAGGATAACAATGGATAAATATTCTCAAATGTTGTAGTTGCAACTGCTCTGGTAGATATTTTTGTGAAATGTGGAAGCATAGTCAATGCACGTGATCTATTTGACATTATGCCCCCATAATTGTTTATGGAATGCCATGACCATAGGATATGCAAAATGTGGAAGCATAGACAAAGCACCCAAATTGTTTGATAGAATGCGCATTGTTCTCATGGAACGCCCTGATTGCATAATTATATTACTATAATGGGTTTGTTGAAAAGGATTTAGAAGCTTCCTACCGAATGCAATTGGTAGTTGTAAAACCAAACTCTAGAACCTTTGCCACCATCTTTCCATCTTGTGCCAAATGGGAGCTTTGGAACAATGTATGGACATACATCAAAGCATAAGTGATAGAGGAATTTTGTCAAGTAGTCTACCAACTAGTAGGTAAACATTTATGCAAAATGTGGTTACACATATTTCAAACCTTACATATTCAATTTTGAAAGCAATTTCCATATCATATTCAACTTTATAATTCTTTTATTTGGATTAATTGTAAGAATGGAACATTAAAATAAATTTAATGGATAATGAGAGAGTTTAAAATAAAACACTCAATTCATTTCTTTTATGTCAAGGTTCCTTTTAGCTTTCTAACAGCACTTTTAAATCATTTTTTAAAACTTTTATTGATTCCTCCTTAGTTTTCATGATATTCCATATTATATTTGTTTTTTTCTCATACATTAAGTGAATGGAAATGGGTTAGGGATCATTAATGTGGTGTGTCTAATTGGTAGAAAAAAAAATAGCAAGGGAAATAAGATGGAAGACTTTCAAGGTTTAGTTGGTTTCACTCACAACCCACTGTGTTTTCCAACGTGATTATTTTGTGCATGTTTTTCCATCATATGAGGAAATTGAAACACAATTTTTACTCTAAGTAATAGTTGTGATAAATTTTGAAAGTGTCTTTCATTACAATTGTACTCTCTAAATAAGAAAAATGTTTTCATTAAAACAAATGCAGGTTGGAAAACACTGAGTGTTATGAAACCTACAACCCACATATTATTGTAAAACCCTCTACATGTATCAACCCAATTAGTTAGTCACCTCTCTCGTCAATTTGATTAGTTGTATGTATCCCCTAGGACCTATAAATCCTCCCTAAGCTCTCCACCCCTCAACTTAGAACAAGAAGAATGCAATCACTCACAACATGTATTTTCCAACCTATAATTATTTATCTATCTCTCAACTTCTCAAGAGTAGGAAGAATCTCTTTAGTTAATAAATTATCTATCTCATTCACTTTGGTCTACTTCTTTTCAAAAAATTTTGTAATAGTTCACCTTATTTAAACAATATATAATTCAACCCTATATTCCCCCTATAAATGACCCACCCCTTATTGACAAAAATCCTCACCATTTCATTGCTCCACTTTCTTTATCCACTACCCCTTTGGTGCCATTTCCTTTTAGAAAATAATAACTTGTATTACTTTCAAGCCCCTATCAAGTAACCAACCTCCTTTCATTTCATCCAAACATAACCAATGATCCTATCAAGTAATCAGTGACCTCCCTTAACATGTCCTATCCATTCTTTTAGAATCTCAATTGATCATTCTACTTCCTGATGCGAATAAGAAAGGTCCTAAGCATTGTAATTCAACACCTCTCTCTTGTGTATATCATTAAGTGCTAGTTCATTTTTCTTATCAATGCAAAGCACTATTTAAAACATAAATACAACACCTAATTGATATAGGTGCCATCACTATCTCCTAATAATGTACCCTTGCCTTGTTCATATGATGATGACATTAATTTGGTAGATGAACCCAAAAAATTTGTGTGAATATATTGTCAATAATACAAATGTTATGGCCTACCACATAGACTTTGTGTTAGTTAAACTAGAATCTATTCTACACATATATTAAAAAAAAAAATTGGAATAGTTTTAAAAAATTATAGGGTTCACACACTCTTATTTTTGTTTTTCAAAATGTGTCCACTTTGAAAATTCGTAAAAAAATATATACTCATTAAAAAATTATCAGAAAATTATGGACTAGACAATACATGTTGTTAGCTAATTTCTCACCAAAGCAATTTTAAAAATACTAAAAAAAAATTAACCTTTTGATGTACACACAACAAATGCTATGTTATGTTTTTTTTGAAGAAAACATGATCAATTTCTGTGGGTAATTTTGTTGAACCCCTAAGTCTCTACCATTTTCAAAAAATAGTAGTTTAGAAAGTGCTTTCGGAGCTCTACAATTTTTTCTTTTTTTTTTGCATCTTAAAATTTTGAGTGTAATTATCCTTAATTTCCTATCCAAGGTCAGTATTTTTTGATTTCAAAAAAAAAAAAAGTGGCCACATAAGACCCCTTTTTGGCCTCTCATTTTTGTGCACTTACCGAGTAGTTAAATATAATTATTAAGCTATTCAGGATGTCACAATACAATATAGAGATGTTCCTATTAATTGTAAAAAGAATACTTTAGATTTAATTATAAAGTGGTGGAGATATGAATATCTAATACAAAGATGTTATTATTAATTATTTGAGAGCATATTGGATTTTGATTGTTCTTAGTTTTATTAAATTTGAAGATTACTTTTAAATAGATGTTATCAATGAATTATTGAGTACTTTGTGATATCATAGAATTATGCCATGCAAATTGAACATCAATAATATGACATTAAATCATTGACAATTTAATGAAGATTAAGCAAAGAGTACATGTGTTACAAAGTATTTAAAACTAATAAAAGTTATTGTTACAAGTGTGATAAGATTGACTCATTTTACACTTAACACATTTTGAATAGAAGATGTTTTGTAAGTGGTAGGCACTTTTTATATTCAATCAAAACAAGTTTATTTTCACTTTCCTTATATTAATACTTTTTGTTTCTTAATTTTAATCAATAATTCTTCATCAAATGAAAAGTTAAGGTTGTATGCTATCTACTATAACTATTGGAGTCCCTCCAAGAATTTAGAATTTCATCTATTGTTGGAAAATTTTCATCTTTTGGACATGGAATACAAAATCTATTATACTAAACAATAATTATTTGTTGACTTGACTTCTTAACCCCACTTAGCAAGGTTATTATTTGTAAATCTATTCTCGATGAAACCTATGTAACTCTCTACTTAAATTATGGAGATGCTAATTCCTTAAAAGGGATATGTAGGTAGGGTCATTTTGAAGAAATCATTGAAGAATAATTTTAGGGCTATGGCTATGCCATGATATTGTAGAGAAGGTGGAATTCACTACTCATGAGTTTCTTTATTCTCAAGAGATTCCCAAAAGGTGAATTTCCCTAAACTACCTCAGGGAACAAAGTGAGAGTTTCAAAATAAAAAAGAGTAAAATCATAGAGGTTTTCTAGACAAACTAGCAGGTTTTTAGCTAAAGGACATCAGCACGGAAAATGGATGATAGCGCGGCACACTGGAGTCCCAAAGGCACACTGACATCTTGTACAAACCAAAAACTGAGTTTATCACAAAAAATAGCAAATTTTTTACTTACAATCTAATTACTGAGAACTTCCAAAATGCAAGAAAGTAACAAAAAGCAATGGAACTGAATTAAAGTGAAGTAAATGATACAACAAAAGAGGATGGAGAAAGAAAAATTCTCACAAAAATCCAAGTGATGAAGCCTTGAACATGTGAATATCTTCAATGCCTTCATGTGTAAGATCTAGAGAAAATGTTGGGGATGTATAGGAGTTTGCCTTAGTCAAACCCTTGTTTTGGTGTTCCCACCTCCATAGACAGTCAAATAGAGAGAGATAAATGAATGGAGTGATAAAAGCAATCCCTGTTTAAGGAGGAGAACCTATATCACAAAATGGAGATGCAATAGATAGGGAATGTGTGAAGTCACAGGAGCTCGCAAGCATAAGATGTGGAGATATTAGCTATAAGGCTTAAGGAATCCAAAGAGAAAGAGTTGTGAGAGCTTTAGAGAATGTTGTTGTAATAAGCAAGGGAGTTATGCAACTAAGATAGGAAGAGAAAAGATGGGAGAATGTCCAAGATAGAAGCCCATAAGGACCAGAAGACCAAATGGATCGACAAGATTACTTTTAAAGAGGGAAAAGAAGCTTCTTGAGTCATTACAAGGCATCTCAGGCTGTTACCACTGACAAAATTAGTTGACAAGAGGCAAACATGCTCAGAAAAAACCACGGTTTGAATGTTGAAATGTCACTAGCACACTATGTGGATGTCTGTGCGCCATGCTAATGTCCTAATATCATGCTACAAAATGATGAGAATGGGAAAAGAACAAAGTTTAATGCAAAGCTAACACATGAGGGTAGCTGTTGAAAAGGGGTTTTTGAGCATCTTGAGAGGGAAAAAGGCTAATGCAGGGGCTAAAATGAGCCTACACAAATACTAGGAGAGTGGACACTAAAGTGGATACAAGAATGTATGTGAAATTATAAGGGGTGCAATTTTACGACATTAAATTTTGCCCCACTTTAGCAGACATATGAATCTACAATAATATGCATGCTAAAGGAAATCTACTAAACATAAATAACATCATGATCCCAAAAGGATATTGTAGAAGAATAAGATAAGTCTTCGAACCAAGGAATTGTTCCCCCAAGCTGAAGATATACAAAATAAATATATTAGACAAGAAAGACCTACACAAGACAATAAGGTTTAAACATAAAAAACCATTACATCATGAGGTTAGTGTGTGTGATGTGAATTCCTACTCTAATATGCAAGACTAAACTAATGCAACAAAGGAAAACAAAAAAAACAAACACTCAAATTAGGGCTAGTTAAATCTAAACAAAATAAAAGAAGCAAAGAAAAATATTACCTTCTTTAGATGATGGTCTTGGTTGGCCCTTTATATGTTTGAAACGTGTGCTCCTTCTTTGGAAAAGTAGCTCAAAATGATGCTAGGGTGATGAGGATTTTAATGATGCAAATGGGTATGTGGGTGAATGCAATATGGAAGCTCAAAGTGTTGCAACAATGGTGGATACAAGTGATGGCTTGAAGGTTGCTAAGTGATTGATTTCAAAGTGAATGCTTGGCCGTGGATAGTGCAAATAAGGATACTTTCACTATTTTTAGGGGAAATTCCTTTAAACCAATGGAAGGCCAAGATTCATCAATGATGGAAAATATCAAGAGCCAGGGTGAGTCACAAGCCCTCACAAGCCCTCACAAGTTGACATGTGGTAAGTGATGTGGAAGGGAAAGGATGATGTGGAGGTGACATGGAGGTACTAGGTTATACCTTGGGAAGGGACAAGATCTCCTCATAAAGAAGGTCCTTGTCCACATGTACTTGAGAGGACATGCGAGGAATTAAAAATTCCTCACAAATCCTCATGGGGATGGGAGAAGGAATTTTAAATTCCTTAAAATGCATTAAATGAATAAATGTGAATTAAAAATTCACTTAGAGAAGGCGGTGCCTTCTCCAAAAGGGGAAAGCATTTAATATGGTTGACTTAGGACATATGCCATAAATGGCATGGAGATTAGGTTGGGTTAATCAGGTGATTAAGGTTGTGCAAATGTTGGGTTAGGCAGGCTAATGAAGGATTAGAGGTAAGTGGGGGATTATGGAGGATGTGACCCTAATGATGATTAGGGGTGTACACATCCTAATCATAGATTAATTAGACTAATCTGGATTAAAGAGGATTATGGAGGATGTGACATGAGGAGAGAGATAAAGATGAATTAATACTTGATTTCATTCATTTGGGATAAAGTGACCAAATTAAATAAATTGGGATATTTATTTAATTTGGAGATGAAAAGGGTAAGGTTAGGGACATTAGACTGAAAAGAAATATTAACCAAATAATAGATTATTTAATTAATATGGCTAAGGGATGCGACATAGAGGAATGTGAAGGGTGAATTTGACCATATGGAAGTGGTCAAATTTAGGTGTCTACATTTTCTCCTCTTCAAAATATTGTTAGAATAATAGTGTTTCAAAGAAAAATAAAATATAGACAATGCCCTGGTCCATAGGAGAATGGATAGGATGGAAAGATAGAGTAAAATGGTAGGGTATGCCCCCTCGAGAGGGTGGATGGGGAAAAAAGGGGCCCTAAAAAACTTCTCGATATGGATAAACGGAGGGCACAACCCGATAAAGAATAGAAAACCATGAAGAATGGATTTTGAAAGGAGGAAAATGACCAAACGGGGTGGGAATGGTAGCCCTTGGAAGAAAAGGGGAAAATGAATTAATAAAGGGTAAAAATTACCCAAAAATTAAAAGGATAATTAGGTGCAAAACTGAAAATTATGAATAGTAAATTTGAAAAATTACTATTCACCTAATTCTCATTGACACACTTGGTAGCTGACTAGACAAGAGAGAGAGAGAGTGACGAGGATGGTTGATGGGTCTAGTAGTGACGAGGCATTCATGGATGATGATCTTATCCATTGGGGTGACGAGGTACAATAGTTCTACTATGAG
>VDFB02082194.1:0-48719 GCA_007258455.2 Sequoia sempervirens
GTTATATAATTTTTATAGAATTTATTTGCAATCTCTTTCAAAATCGCCATCTTCATTATTTATGCAAAAAACTCAAAAAACAGTCAAAAACCAAAAACCTTCAAAAATATCAGAAAAACAGTCAGATCCGGAGGATAGGGGAAACTAGGGTTTCTACAAATATCTCCCTCTCTCAACTCCAGCTAGGAATGATATTTCACAATCGAAACGAGTACCTTAGAGTCTTCAAACCCTCAAGCAATCAAGCATTCAAGCTTCACCAATGCTGGTATGTGAATATGCAAACTCAAGATAAGATAATTAGTCTCCAATAAGCTCCTTATAAAGAATTCACAATCACCTCCAAGAAGCTTCTAGAAAATAATAATATTTTATTCCTCAAGTGACTTTATAATATAACATTTTATTTTAGTCACTTTATCAAATTAATTAAATATAAAACTATCTTTATGATATTATTTTATTGAGATAACTTTACAAATAATTAATTTAATATTGATTCCCTTATTTCTCCTTTTAGCCTTTCGAGAATAATATAAGGCTAAAATGCACTCCAGGTGGCTACTCAGAAGGGGACATTACAACCTTCCATTAAGCCATGTGACTGTCTTCTTAGAGTTTATCCCTTAGAGTAGCAAGTAGCGGGTAGATTGTCAACAAGGTGCTAAGTGATCTCCCAATGTTCCATTACCAATAATTGGTCTCACCTTGATGTGCAAGACTATGCAAAACATTGGTGTGTTCCAACTCTTCCAATTGTTCGTCTCCTTGAATCAAGGAACACTAACTAGGTGTGAATGAATTTATCCTGATAGCATGTTAACCGATTAATTTTCAGGTGGCAGATTAAGATGTAGCCATGAGTCTCAATCACTAGCGTGTTGGCACTAGACCTAGAAGTGCAGTAACCTATTGTGTTTGCAATTGTTTGTTGTGGGAACTACATGATGTCAATCATATAGCATGCCTACAAGAAACTTAATGATTATGCACTTAATGAGGTTAGCTAATGACACACCTATTTTGCAATTATTAACTAAGGCCAAGTTGGTCTCTTTAGTCCACTTAGAGAGCAACATAAATAATTTCATCACAAATTTCAAGCCAAATTGACCATAACAAAAGTATTAATTTATCAGCTAGAGGGGAAAAAATGTCACTTTTTGAAAACATAAGTGTTGTCTATTGTTTGAAAACCTCAGATGTGTGCATTCAGATGAACTAGGTTCATTGTTTAATACTAACTAGAATCGTTTTAAAATTTTCCTTTCAAATTGATGCTTTAATTGTTGATGTTCATAGCAGCATTGAGAGAATTCTTCCAGCCACGATATAATGGATAAATTTGATGGAGCCTATGTCACATCCCTTACATTGAGACTATATGTTGGTTACGTATTTCAAATGTAATATTAGTTGCAAATAACTGCTTTCATGTGATTATGACATTGGGAATGAATAGTTGTTCTTTTATCGTAACTGTAATGTTAACGGATTTCTTATCTTGCCAGTGAATTTATTGTTCATGATAAGTTGAATGAGATTAAGTTTAAATGCATATTATTAAGCCGTTGAAAACGATCTAATCCATAATCCTTGTTAGTGGATGCAGGATTGCCGATGCCGCGAGGAAAAGGGAAATATCATCAGGGAGAGAGTGTGGTTAACAATGGATCAATTTTATCATCAATCTAGAGTCGGTGTAAGACAGTTGTGTCGACATCATAACCTTGGCCATAAGTAAATTAAAATAATTATTGATTAAGAAAGTCAATTAGAATATAAATCAACAATCACCTTTAAAGGAGATTTCAAATGGTGATTAGTTAGTAAATTAAAATAATAGATATAAATTAAAATATTTATTAATAATATACTTTTGTTGGTTGAGCGAACCAATTCTTAGTATATTTATATAAAATTGCAATAGTTATAAAATAAATAATTAAACAAGGTAGCTATAATTCTATTCGGTCAATCTTGATATAAAAAATAAAGTGGGGATTAAAAATAAATCTAAAGTTAAAAATTAAAGGAATGTGTGTTTAAGCCGAAGGTGGTTTTGAAGGTGGAAGTCTTCCGCCATCTTTCCATAGTGAAGTACCGACCAAGATGGAAGATGAAGGGACGTAGGGGCTTTTGTAATCTTGGAACGGAGGTTTCAAGAGGCAAGGATATTAATTTGGAGGTTCTTCATCGTCAAGGGGATCCACTTCTTGGACTCGGACTCGGTTCCTTGCATCCACCTTCAATCTCTTCTGAGGAAAGTCGTAGTTGAGTCTTCCGCACCTATCGAAGGAGAATCCAATGCTCGGAAAGCATTCACTTTCACCGCTTCAAAAGCTCTGTACTCATTCCATTCTATTGTCCTTTCTCCATTCATGCTGGCAACTTTGTCAGTTTCATCCTTGATGGTTCCCTGTTCAAGCTACACGCAGTAGAATATGATAAATGGTTCGCAATTTAATTTCACAGGAGGCGGTGGTTCCTAAATTCTGAATTCACAACTTTGCTTCTCTTGTTTGGAAACATTGGTGGCATCGTGGCTTGGTGGGTTTTGCAGAGGGAAGAGTTGGGACTTAAAGATTTGAATCTCTCTTTCCAGGCAAGACTAGCGTAATACTTCACTGAATATAATTTCAACAATGAATTTAGTATGTGGTCTGCTTAGATTAGAATAGTAAACTCTCTATTCTTACTCTACTATTTGAGAGTAAAGAAAATTTGTCTTTTTTATATTCAATTATCTTCTGGGTCGGTTTCAAAGAATTATCTTTGAGAACCAGAATCTTGTTCTGTTCTTGATTTCCAAATTTCTCTGTGTCTTGAATAAACTTTCGAATTTGGGTTCAGTTTGAACCATTTGGAAAATTACTTAAAGATCTTGTTCTATCTGGCTTAACCGAGAACTCATCTCTCTAAGTAGTAGTTGATTTGGAGCTCTTCCTTGCTCACCCGGGCCATAGTAGGTATTATATGTGAGTCTCAAAATCTCTCGTTGTTGAATCAATCTCATAAACTTGAAGGGTATGATTTAACCCCGAATTAAAGGAAATGATTAATAAACCAGTCAATGTAACTTAAACATGAGACCAAGACAAGGAATTGAATGATAAGGTCTGAAGAACTACTTAACTGAATGTGAAATTCAGTGCATGAGTAAACAATCTTTGTTAGAGAAAACAGATAGCCTATAAGGAGGTGATAGATGTTAATGTCGAGACTCCCTCACCCAATGATAAAATTAGCAGATTAAATTTTAAATGAAGAGAAAAGTTTTGGAACCTAGTCTCTCATTCTATGATTACATAGGATATCAGCTTAACCTTAAACCAAGAGAAAATATTTTGAAACAAGTTATGGTAATAAGAGTAACTTCAGCTCAGCCATGTTCATCTCATGACCTACCTTGCTTAAGGATTGAGGGTAGCTCCTTCTCAACAAATTTCTTTTCATCCGCCATCTTTGTTTGTAAAGCAGTTTGCTATCAAAGAGGTGGAAGGATAAGAGTTCTCTCTCTCTTAAAAGGGTTGGATTAAGGAAAATAACTTAATTTTAAGAAAAGATCATTTAATAGATTATTGTGATATTATACCTTATGGTTAAGATTTAACCACGAACCAAAAAATGAAAGATAACCTAATTAGATGTGCAAAACTATAAACTTGAACTGAGAATTATCTGTCGAGCAAAGGTGAGAGTGTTGACGGCACAGGAGTGCCAGAGATGTCGACACAGTAGTGCTAGAGACATCGGCACAGGAGTGCCAGAGATGTCGGCACAGGGGTGCCAAAGACATTGGCACAAGAGTGCCATAAATTATTAAAATCCTTGGCCAAGGTATGATGCCAGTTAGGCAATTGTCAACTATCATGATCCAGATATACTTCTGGTCAGAATGATCCTTCTAGTTAGGGGGTACCTACAGAGGACAGATCGAGCAGTGGTATAGGACCATGACACCAGGCTCAAAGACATGATGATAATTGATCCATGTTGATTACCCTTGTGAAGGGCAGGTTCTTCAGTTGAAGAAACTTGGGAGACCAATAGGTCTTGGTTGGGCGGTAAAGCCCCTGATGATAATTCTCTTTCCCTCGATAAAGATTTCCAAGTATGAGAGTATGGAGATGATGTCAAATGTATTTCTTCCTCTCACGTAAATCCAGGTACATGCAATGGTAATTGAATTTCTATTCATCTATGCCATGAATGCTATTCTTTATGTTAATGAACATTGTAAGATTCTCAGATACTTAGTGAGATAGTTACTTGAATTTATTCAGCTGTTAAATTGTTTCATAGCTGTAGTAATTATTCGTTATCTTTTGGAAGCAAAGAAAAGTAATTATTATTCTTCTGCAATTTCCTGTTAGATGTTTATAGTTAATAGTTTCTTTTCTGCTGAAAATGAAATTAAAAGTTAGTTGATGAAGTGTATAATGTAACGACATCTGAATTGAATTCTCTTTTCCGCCTAGCTGCAAATGAAACCCTAGTTTGGCAGTTATTTAGTTATTGATTTGCCATGAACTGTTGGTGGAAAACTGTTGAACGATTCATGTGAGCTGAAACTGAAAATTAAAAAGATAATTGCATGTTTGAGTTAGTTGGATCAATTTGCAAACCCTAGTTTCGAAAACAGTTAGTTGCAGTTCAGCTAAAAGTTAGTTGTCAGTTGAAAATTTTAAACTGTAGTTTGGGAAGGTTGTTACAGCCTAAACGGCTATCAAATTTATAGGAGACCGATATTATTGAAGAGGCACTTCATTTATTTAAATGATAATCAAATTTATGAAGAGGCACGATTTGTATCAAATAATAATTAATGAGGAGTGCTTCTCAAGGCAACATTGTAATTCTTACCTTGGCCGACCTTCATTGTAATTCATAATTATTATTGGTATTTATATTTTCCTATGGTGGCCGACTTAGTTCTTGTAGAGGTGCGACCTCTCTAGCAAATGTATATATAGAAGTTCATTCTCACTCATTGAAGCATCAGGCAAGTTCGATTCCTTCCTACAAGCAAGTGCGAATTCTATCAAGAGCAGCTCCTTCTATCAAGTGCAAATTTCTTCTAGGGCAGATTACAAATCCATTGAAGAGCAGATTTGTGTTCAAGGAAGAGCAGATTGTTCTTTGTTATTACAGCCATAGTTGGTGCTGAATATTGGCCTTGTGTGTGGCCTCATTGTAAAGAGACTTGTTGTCATTACTTATATATATAAGAGATATATTTGTTGCTAGGTTTTTCTCCCTCAAGTGGAGGGTTTTCCCAGGGTATATGCTGTGTTATTGTGTCTGATTTTTGAATTAAATTTCTGTGCATTAAATCTGATCATAAAAACATGGTATCAGAGCGGGTTTGAAGAAGATCTTGATCAGATTTAGTCTTACAGCGATACTCTTTATTCTTCTTCTCATCTTTGTTCACTTCTATCTCTTCGTCAAGATGGTGAACGGTCTCAAGATTGAGGACAGACTTGAGGGAGCATCTAATTTCACATCTTGGAGATTCAGAATTATGCTCACCTTGGAGGAAAATGAATTGGCAGAGTTTGTGGAGAGCAAAGTCCCCGAGCCTATGGATGAGGAAGAGAAGGTTCAATGGAAGAAGAAAGATACTAAGGCAAAGAAGATGTTAGTTGATTCCGTGAAGGATCATATTGTTCCCATCATCTCTAAGATGAAGACGGCAAGGGAGATGTTTAAGTCTCTAGAGGAGATGTATGAGGTCAACAACACAAGCCGTGCACTTGCATTAAAGCAACAACTCCATCATGTTAAGATGGCGGAAGGAGAATCTGTCATCGCTTACTTCATGAAGATTTCCAAATTGAGAGATCAGCTCTCTACCATTGGTCATATTGTTGATGTCAAGGATTTGACCATGTTGACTTTTAATGGTCTTCATCTTGGGAGTCTTACATTCAAGGAATCAATGCGAGATCGAAAGTTACCAAGTTTGATCGTTTGAGGGAAGACTGTATTCAAGAAGAGTCTAGGTTGGTTGCGAGAGGTATTGGTCAAAGCTCTACAAATGAAGACATTCATGTTCTTTCTGCTCAATCCTCGAAGAAGAAAGGAAAAGGAGGAAAGAAAGGATACTTCAAGAGGAATAGAGATAAAGGGTCAGATGGTGCTCCTGCATTCAAGAAGAAGAATGATCTATCTTGTGTTCAATGCTTTCGATGTGACAAGTTTGGTCACTATGCAAAGGATTGCCCATCCAGGCCTAATCAACATGCTTCATTTGCAGATGTGAATGAGATCTCTCCTCAAAAGGATTCTAGGGAATTTCTATTTTAATTCATGGGCCTGTGTTCAAGCTGTGAAGATGGTGGACTGATCTGAGCGCAAGAGCAGCGTTCTATACTGTGTCCAGTAATTGCATTCATTAGAATATTTAAAGAGATAAGTATTCTTTGTTTTCTGAGTTATATCATTTATTTGGATCTTGTAATTAGTAAAGAGAGATAGCAGTTTCTCTTGAATTGTGTTCACTAGCATAAGATCCTTTGAATATTTCATTTATTGCAAGTTATTTCATGTTGGTTGTGAAGATTTTTGAGTGTGACTCTGAAATAGAAAGAGAATTGAAATTTCGATGGTGATTAGTTGGTCACATCGATATTATTCTCTAATGCATGAACTGTTATAGAGCCTTGAACTCTTGGAGGGAGTTGGTTCTACATGCTAATTGCATAATGCATTCAAGAAATCTATAGTTGTGCAGATTGTCTTTTGTTGTGCTGAGTTTAGCACTCTCGAGAGGAGTAAAAGATGGAAGAAAGAGTTATATCAAAATTCACTAAAGATAAGTTTCTTTATCCCTTCATTCTGATCTTTTGATATATTTCTCTTTAGGTTGATTTATTTATTCATGTTTTAATATTGTTCATAAATTCTTATGTATTCATGCTATAATCTGAGATAGTAAACTTTGTATGATTCTAGCCTTGATATTTCTTTGGATAGTTATAAATGGTTAGTAATCTCTCTCTAAAAATGCTTCCAGGACAGATCTAAGAGCAACAAGGTGATGAGAGATTGCTTAGTGATGAAAAGCTTGAGGCATCTTATGAGGAAGTCATGCCAACCAAAGAAATGATCAAGTGTGAAGTCACAACTTGCAGCCATGGGATTGAGTTGGCGACTAGAGGGAGTTCACTTCCAGAAGTCTTCTTTGCAATCTCTGAAGTAGGGATCAAGAGGGAGTTATGCAACTCACTGAGAAGAAGTGAAGATTACTGTATTGCAAGGCTAGGTGCTAAATTCTTAGAGGATCCCTTCAGCTGTTGAGATCAGAATTGCTCGAGACTGTCATCTGGATTTGTCATTGGTAGCTCTGCAAACCTATTCAGAATAGAGCGATCTGGGATGAGGTCGAGGAGGACAATCCTAAACTCTCTACAGTACCAAAGGTGTGTGCTGGAAAACATTTATCTAAGGCAAGTGTTGCAAGCAATCTTGGACGAAGAGGTCAGAAGGTTGATGCAAGAACTTGAAGATTCAGAAGGAGCCTACTGAACCTGAAGAAGATGGTAATCTAGTTGATCTTGGTTCTTTATTCCTTACTGGAGAAGATCACCTCATTATCAAATGCAAGAAGGAGTTAGCTTCTAAATTTGAAATGAAGGATCTTGGTTACATGCACTACTTCCTTGGTTTAGAAGTATGGCAAAAGCTGGATGAGATCATTCTGAGTCAAGGGAAGTATACTATTGACATCTTGAAGAGATTTGGTATGATGGATTGCAAATTCATGTCTACGTCTATGGAGACCAACTTGCATAACTTGTAAGAGGCTATAGCTAGTTCAGATCTGGTGGATCCTACTATGTATAGGCAGTTGATTGGATCGTTGATGTATCTAGTCCAGATATTTGCTATGCAGTGAGTGCACTTAGTCAGTTCATGTGTGAACCAAGGCAAATACATCTAGTTGCAGCGAAGTATATCCTGATATACTTGTGTGGCACAGTTGGATATGGCTTGAGGTATTCTTCCAATGTGGACTTGGAGCTGCTTGGATATACAGATTTCAATTGGGCAGGGTGTGTCACTGATCAAAAGAGCACCTTTGGATGTTGTTTCAGTTTGAGGTCTGCGATGATATCCTGGTGCAGCAAGAAGCAGTCTTTCGTGGCATAGAGTACAGCAAAGGCCGAAAATATTGCAGCTTGTGTGGCAGCCCAAGAAGCAGTGTGGCTTCGAAATCTCCTTGTAGGATTGTTTGATCAATCAATGGAGCCTACTATCATTCATTGTGATAACCAGAGTTGTGTCAAGCTTTCTGTCAACCTTGTGTTTCATGATAGAACCATGCATGTGGAAATCAAATACCACTATATCAGAGATATGGTATTGAGGAAAGCAATTCAGTTGAGGTATATCAGCATTGATGAGCAAACGGCAGACATTCTCACCAAGCCTCTCTCCAGGATAAAGTTTGTGTACTTTTGAGACAAGCTTGGTATGGTGGAGAATCAAGCCCTAGCTGAGAAGGAGTCTCAATATCAGCGATCCTCTTTAATGCATTTCTCTTTGAGAGAGATTTGAGGTGCAAGCCCTTGTTAATGCATTTCTCTTTGAGATTTGAGGTGAAAGCCCTGGTTTCCACCCTCTGGGAGAGCCATGGTGGATGTCATGTGTGTGACTCCATGACAGCATCACATGAGAGATTCTGTGATGATTTTCTTGTACTTGTGTTTTCACCCTCTAAGAGAGCCATGGTGAACGTCACGATGAGGTGACAACATCACATTGAGTGATGAGCACTTGTACATACCATACATGGGTGTAGCCATGATGGTTGATATCACGATGAGGTGATATCTTTCTTTTCCATACATGGGTGTAGCCATTATGGTTGATATCACGATGAGGGGATATCTTTCTTTCCCATACATGGGTGTAGCCATGATGGTTGATATCACGATGAGGTGATATCTTTCCTTTCCACATATGGGTGTAGCCATTGTGGTTGACATCACAATGAGGTGATATGTCTTTTGCAGTTGGAAGTATCCTCCCTAGCTAAGAGGGAGTGTTGATGTTCATAGCAGTGTCGAGAGAATTCTTCTAGCCACGATATAATGGATATATTTGATGGAGCCTAAACGGCTATCAAATTTATAGGAGACTGATATTATTGAAGAGGCACTTCATTTATTTAAATGATAATCGAATTTATGAAGAGGCATGATTTGTATCAAATAATAATTAATGAGGAGGAGCGCTTCTCAAGGAAACATTGTAATTCTTACCTTGGCCAACCTTCATTGTAATTCATAATTATTATTGGTATTTATATTTTCCTTTGGTGGCCGACCTAGTTCTTGTAGAGGTGCGACCTCTAGAAAATGTATATATAGAAGTTCATTGAAGCATCAAGCAAGTTCGATTCCTTCCTACAAGCAAGTGCGAATTCTATCAAGAGCAGCTCCTTCTATCAAGTGCAAATTTCTTCTAGGGCAGATTGCGAATCCATTGAAGAGCAGATTTGTGTTCAAGGAAGAGCAGATTGTTCTTTGTTATTACAGCCATTGCTGGTGCTGAATATTGACCTTGTGTGTGGCCTCATTGTAAAGAGACTTGTTGCCATTACTTATATATATATAAGAGATATATTTATTGCTGGGTTTTTCTCCCTCAAGTGGAGGGTTTTCCCAGGGTATATGCTGTGTTATTGTGTCTGATTTTTGAATTAAATTTCTGTGCATTAAATCTGATCATAAAAACAACATTAATGATGTTCTATTTATGAATTATGATCTCATAGTGGAATCCCAAAGGATCCCCATTCCTAATTGCGGAAAACCTCCTTTGAAGAGTTTCGGATATAGTTGGCGGTGTAGTTCTGATCAAGGCTGTATTGCTACTGTCATAGAAAGTGATAAGATGCAAGGAGACATAAAACAATTCATCATATCTAATAATATTGTACCCATAAATTCATAATGCTAAAGCTGAAGTGCATAACAAAGGACATAGTTTTCATTTAGATGTCATTTGAAAGTCATATATGCCATGACCTAATAGTGGCTTATTAGAATTCATATAGCATCTCAAGCATAAATTTGAGAACACAAAATTAGAACTCATATGACAATATTTCAAGCATGAATTTGAGAACACATAATAGTAGACATCTACTTACCATATGGAGAGTAGCTAGACAAAACAATAATATGTGCAGATGCCCGTTTTATTGCATACCAAAGAGGAGAAGTACTGCTAGAGGCTTTGAAAGGAACATAGTATCGATGCAGAAAGGGTTTGAAAGGAACAGTTTCTCCCTGCATGATAGTACCATAGCAAAGATATACAATATTTAAAAATAAAACTTTGTTTTGCAAACAATTGGCATCATTGTAAAACTTAAAAAGAAAGTAGCAAGAAAATTCTTGAAACAAGAAAGAAATAGTGGCATATCCGGTGGCTACAAAAAAATGCAACTAGATCCATTTAAGCAATCACATCAAGACAACTAAAATAGTTTGAAAGAGCACTAGATGTCTTTTGGATGATCAATTAAATACCTTCATCATAATGTTGAAACTCAAACTTGTGGAACCTACATTTGAAGAAATGGACAAAGCTACAATGTAGATAGTAGTTTAGCATGTTCTACTAAGTTAACCTCAAGAAACAAAAACTAAATTATAGTAAAGATAAGGATTCTTTTTATATAAAATGAGGAAGTTAATTCCACAGAGAGCTGCCAAGTTGCAAAAAAATGGCACTAAATTCAATTTTTTGGATCAAATAATAATATATATACATATAGAGATAGAATAAACGGCAAGCATGCACTAGAATCCACAATGGCTGCAGAGAACCAAGTTATATTACATGGAACAGCTGAGTATTACGCTCACTGATCAAAATGTTCATTCTACACCAGGTTAATGCACTTCATCTGAAAACTTAGGTTTATGATCACTTTTTTGAATTTGTTGAATGTAATCCACTAAAGAAGTTTGAAATCTTTGCTTATGTTGTCACTTAGGAGTTAGGACAACACCCATAAAAAAAAATTATTATTGCAGATCATTTTCATTCATTATCGTTTTTGGAAAGCTTAAGCACATAAAATTTGGGGCAAAGTTCAACCAATAATCTTTCAAAGTTTGGGTCTCTCATTGTGTGGCATTGTCCAATAGAAGAAAAATTACATATTATAAAGGGTCAAAAAATATGGTCAATCAAAGACACTACTTGTTTCTGAGTCTTTATATCATGGTTTAATTATATGACGAGAAATTTTAGAAAGATGCATGATGGAAGATGGCAGCCATGATATTTTGTAGAGACTAGACAAGTTACAGACATAATAGATTGACAAGATAATTTTTGGGCATTGATAAGAGAGTTGGTCCTAATTTAAGTGTTATACTAAAGCAGTTAGCTTAAAAGCTTGATAAAGCATGCAAACAGTTTTCAGGTTAATAGCAGGGTGCAAAATTCACAAAAATACATGGGAAAAGGCTGTAGCAACTTGTATAGCCATGATGATCTTTCAAAGAAGGAATAATTTTATAATTGGTAGTTCCCAAGAAGATGAATTTAGCTCACTTGATCTCGTGGGCACAGCATTTTGGCTTACATTTTTTTTTTTAAATAGAGGGGAAGCTTCATAAAAAACAGTATTTTTTCATAGGTTCGGCTC
Source organism: Sequoia sempervirens (assembly GCA_007258455.2). Lineage (NCBI taxonomy): Eukaryota > Viridiplantae > Streptophyta > Pinopsida > Cupressales > Cupressaceae > Sequoia > Sequoia sempervirens. The sequence goes on from VDFB02082194.1 coordinate 11,678, forward strand.
AAAATTTAATTGCATCCATTGATCTAAAATCAATCTAATAATTACTTCTTTCTTATTCATGCAAAATGCCAAGGCTTCAAATCGACAACATTGACCATCCACTGAGCACCTCAATTTAATCCTCCCTTAAAAGCTTTAGTCAACCATAGGATAAATCTCCATCATCTGATCTTTCCTATCCATACCATTGAATATTAGAAGCTTAAGCTATAAAAAAAATTTATCAACCATTCATCTATTAATAATCTAATTACATGCACTCCAAAGAGTCTGACATCCCAGAATGTCATAAACCAACTGCACCAACTGTTGAATCAAAGTTTGAACAAAGGGTATTATTCCTGTCAAATCATATCCAGAAGCAAAAACAGAACCAGCATAGTCTCAGAATAATTTATCAACACCTACTCAACAAAAAAGAAGCCATCAAAGAGAGAGAAAACACAAAGAACAGCAAAGAAGCAACAAATGCACTTCCCTATTCAGCAAAATCATGAGAATCTGCACTTCAACATAAAGTGTATCCCTTTTCCTGGCACCTCCACACAATTAAGCCAACTACATCAGGACATAGACAAATAGAATCTATCATTGAACTTGATGTTGCTGAATAAGACTTCACTACTGGACCACTAATTATCATATGCTAAACTACAGAAAACCAAGCATATGTGTCTTTTGTTTTGCTGTACTTTAGAATAAAAGCATCCTTTATATGTTTACTTAGATATTTTCTGTCTAGTACTAGAGTATATCTTTTGCAATATACTCTGTATTGCCTCCATATATAAGCTCAATGCATCTAATCGCCACTGTTACTTGGCCTCCTTTTTCTGTTTGATGACAATAGCTTTTCTCTAATTGCACCACCAATAATATAGTTTTCTTCATATCAAAAAAGAAAATATGCATTACTGAACTATTTAACCATTCTCTTGTGACTCTTCAGTTTTTACTCATCACACCTAAATGACAAGTACAATAAAAAAAGTCAAATATTTTCCAACAAGAATGATGTAATTGAGTCTCATAAGATATTTTCTATTTATTTCATTTGTGCCCTTCCTTCAATGTAGATTGAAACATTATTAGTGAGTTGTAGGCCTAATCAAGGCCCTAACAACTCCAAGATTATCATGCTAAAAAAATAAAGGTTCAGAAAGAATAGCCTAAACAAACCAATGTATCAAGCCAAAATCTTTTTTGATTGTCAAGTCCATTAACCATTGCTTTGCTATAGATTGCCCCATTAATCATCCCAGCCAAAATAAAAATAAAAACATAATGTATGGCCAAAGAAGAAGAAAAAATCAGCACTTTTATAGGTTCTTTTATTGATACAAGGCCTGTCCTTCCAAGTTTGGAACACCCTTTTGAAGTAGAAACATCTATCTCTCAATGTGCAATAGGTGTTACTCATTCTAAATCTTTGTTCCATACCAAACTAAATTATGTCACTAAGGTAGGGACTTAGCATTGCAATTTCTAAAATCCTATTCAAAGATTCTGCATAGCCACTAAACAAATTGGGCATCCTAGTTCATCAATTTAATATTGTACTTATGTGCAAAATAAAGCAGCAACAAACAAAAGGGTTGGGGCCCTAGCTCGGTTGGCTAAATCTTTCCTGTTGCAGGAGGTTGGTCACGAGGTCTAGTCTCCCCCACCCTCGTAGTACCAGAGGGCGTGTCGCGCCAGCACTGCCGGTCACGTTAAAAAGTTTACCAGGCGCACTGCAGTTTATAGGGGGTCGTGCTACCCGATTCCTGCAATCTAAAAGAAAAAAAAGCAGCAACAAACAAAGTGACATTATTCCTTAGTTGCATCCCCAAAATCTATGTTTACCAAGTTTGCTAGGAATCCTAGATGAAACTGTATAAGTTCAACTTAGGTTCTCACCCCAATTTGGGTCAGGCCTAGATTCAATTAAAATTTGACCCTAGTCTAGCCATTTGGCCTAAGTGCATCTAAAACATAGTCAAGCAAAATGGCCACAACTAGGTCATAATAGGTGAAACCAAGTTGACCCTGAAGGGTTCAAAAAAGATTGCATTTAAAAAACCTATTCCTAAATTGCATTTTTTGAAGGATTTGGAGCTCGGTTAAAGCAATAAATTTATGAAAATGTGTAATGTCCCCATTTTGGCCATATACTCTTCTTTTGGATTAAGCATATTTCCGGAAATCCGTAGGCTAAGCTGAAGTAGAAAACTAGGGTTTCCTCTTTCAGATTCTGTTCAATTGGCGTTCAGAGGATGTTGTGCAGACTTACTATTTATAGCAGTTTGCTATTTTTAGCAAGTCTATCTTTTGGCAGTATCTATCTAGCAGCAATTCAATCCTTTGCAGTTCAGTGTTCAGTTTGGCTTTCTGATGGTTTTGAAGTTAACTTACTATTTTTGGCATTTGCTATTTTTAGTAAGTTCATTTTTGGCAGAAACATCATCATCAACTTGGTTCAGTTTGGTATTTGTCAGTTTGCTATTTTTAGCAATTCATCAGTTGCAGCTTGGGCATTGTTTTTGGTTATCTCCTTGGACTGAGTTTCAGACTTAGTCAATTTTTCATGTCTTGAAGTTGTACCCCACGCCTAGGCTTGATGACTTCAAGTTGTTTTAAAGAAGGGGACATAAAGGGGTCAAGTGAGCATTTAATTATTTAATAAATGCTTTATTGTTGCAATATGAAATGGATGCCTAAAGGGGAAGTTGAATGATATTTTATTATTTCAAAAAGTAAAAGGCAAAAAGGTGGCGTCCCTTTTGGAAGTTGAAGTGATTCAACTTCTTGGAATTTGAAGAGTTCTTGTTGCTTCATTTGCCAACAAAAACTTATATATTGCTGCTGTTTGAAGAGTTGATTATCCAATATTTTTATGCTAATGTTATGCTGTCGAAATGACAACTTGTTTAATACTTCGAGGGATGCTTACCTCCTAGTTCCAATCCAATTTCGTGTTTGAAATACAACACCTAGTTGGTCATTTGCTGCTTCTCAAATCAGACTAGCAGATTGAGCTCAATAGTTGAAGATTTTGATGAAATTTCCAGTTTTGAAGTTGCTGATACAGTCACAGCTGAAAGTGGTTTTTGCATACAGCTTTTGGAGTGAATTTAATTTGCTTGTGGGTACTTTTCCAATCCATTCCTACACCCAAGGCGACCATCTTTGGAGAGTTTCAGATTTTAGTTTTGAGTTTATGATTTTTACTTGTCAAAATCGGCCTTGCTCAAGGCCGTACCATTCTGGAACATTGGGAATTGTGCTAAGAAAATAATACTCATCATTTGCTGCTGTTTCTTCATCATGGAATGGGCGCCTATCTTCCAGGAGATCATTGCAACTGATTTCACGTCATTTGGAGGTAATTTGACCAAGTTATGAGCATTTTATGGTGTTTACAGTTTGCTGATCAAAATTTCCAGAACTCAGATTTTTATATCAGATTGCATTAATTTTCAGTTTGGCCTTTAATTTATCATTGGGAAGTCAAAGAACATTGATAGAATACATTCTTCTCTTCTTGGCTTTATTTCCTATCATTGTAATACTTGTATTTGCAGACTCTTGAATTGTAAGGTTGAGATTTAGTAGTACTAATCCAACCAATGTCATTGCTGCAAATTACTTGTTTAATTTCATATTAATTACCCCTGGATGGTTTACCGCCAGTGTGGAAGAACGAACATTTGATATATCTTTGTACCCACTCTCAAGTGGTGAATCCCCACTCTTAAGTGGATGCTTGCCGCAGCAAACGAAGTGTTTTAATTGTAGTCTTTTCCCCCCACTGTTTGGTGGTAGTGTGGAAATTGTCTTATGGCTGGTTATCCGCCTATTTATTTCAGTTTTCAATTAATAACTCCGTCATATGTTAGCACCTCGCCCTCAATGGGATCTTGAGTGCACATTCTTGACGTTGAGTTTGTTTCATTTCAAGTACTGTTCTTTAGTTTCTCTGCCATATGACAACACCTATCCTTCCTTGGGATTGAGTGTGCATTCTTGGCATTGAGTTCTTTCAAGCTTGGTTTTCAGTTTGATGCTAACGCTAATCCAGTTGGCTATTGCTGGTTTATGTTCTGTAATTCCTTCGAAAAAATTGGTTAGCATATTTCAAAATGGCATGCACCACAAAGGTCCATGTAGCCCCAAAGGTCTTAATTTGGGCTTGGTGGCATGGGATCCACTCCTTGACCCCACCATATATCGTGAGATGGGTAGCAGCAATGGTGCCACCCCTAGAATCTAATCTAATTTTAAATAGCAAAAAGAAATGTTTTGGGCTGCAACAAATTGGAAAGCAGCATATTTTTCCCAAGTTTTTTTTGATCAATTCTTGAGCAATTGAATTCTATTTATACTTTTGGTTTATTAAATCAACCATGATTCTGAATAATGCTGGTATGATATAAAACATTTTAATTTATCTTGAATATTTATGATTTGACAATTCACATTGAATTAGCAATTTTCAGCTTCTCAATTCTGTAAATTTAAACTTATTATTGTAGCCTATGATCTGGGTATGTTTGTATTTCATTGGGAATCAATCTAAATTAGATTTTGAAGGAAATGTCTGCTGCTGTAATCAAATCAGACTTATATCAGACCTGTAATGCAATGTATTCAGACTTGATATAGTGCAAATAAAATCAGATTTGAGGTTGAATGTTTCATATTTGTTGATGTTATGATAGTAGTTATCATTTCTATTTTTGACAATAGGGGTAAACAAGTTGGAACCAGAATTACAAGTTAGGAGATCCAAGATGCACAATGTAACGATATTCCTATGGCTTATTGTTGGCGTTTAAATTAGCACCTCTGGAGTGCTGATTGTAAACGTTCAGCTATTTCAAATGTTTTGCAACACTTCTTCGTTATTTAAAGAGGAGAAGTCCCTCTCTGCTGGGAGCAATGCGTAGGGAAGGGAAATGTTTAACTAAGTTCCTATCTTTTTATGCTTCAGCGGCAGGACACAAGGGTGCACAAACACAATGCGCCGTAGCTAAGCTTTTCTCTGGTTTCTGCAGATCTTAACTACGACTAACTAGCTTCTATCTATCCAATACCTTCAAGATGAACAGAGCATGAGGGTAAAGGAGCGGGAATGGAATGGTTGGATCACTTGAATTCGCCGTCTCCAGAGGATATGACCGAGGCTCTGAACTCTCGGGTATACACCGGGATAAGGTTGGTACAAGCAAACACTCTGCACGGTAAACTAGATCTGAGATCTGCCAAGGAGGAGGGACTCCTATCCGAGGTATGAGCTTAAGAAATAGTTTACTAGAAACAACAAAATCACGATGCCTTGGCCAACGAGCTTGCTAAGGAGGAGGGACTCCTATCCGAAGTATAGCTTGGAAGTCAATACATTAAACAACATCAAACGACAACTGTCAATAACAAATATCCAAGGAGGAGGGACTCCTATCCGAGGAGGGAAATGAGACAACAAGCTATTAAACACAGGACGTAGACATAACTCAAATAAGATGATCAAAATGCAAGCGCCTTCTGATATTCTTCTTCAATGCTTTATCAACGAACTACAAAAGTTGGGAAAGCAAAGGCACGAAATCATGCACAATTACAATCATCCAACGAACTCTCATCCAAGAGTGAACAAATATTCGCTTTCAAAGTGTTGGCAACAATGGCGCAGCAATTTTGCATAGCAAGTAAAGGTTAAACAAATAATGAGCCCAAGGCTCTTATTTATAGAACTCAAAGGAGTGGGCAACCCCAAAATCTCCTTGAGTTAACAATGAGTTCTTGCCAATCAATTAGCAAGATTTATTCCTAAATAGGGGGAACAAGCAGTTAACTGGAAAGCTACTTCAGTTAACTGAAAGTCAACAAAGAGTCAACTGGAAACTACTTCAGTTGACTGAAAGCAAACTAAAGGTGAACTTAAATGTAAAGTCTCCCTCCAAAATAGACATCCACATTTAGTGGAGATCTAAGATCCACAAATCGTGGAAGTCAATTAGACATCCTTAATTAGTGGGATCTGACAATGCATGATTTAAGGAAAGTGGAGTTAAACTTGGAAAGAAGCATCAAGTTAACTCCAACTACATTTAATAGCATCTCGAGTTGACTTGGAAAGAAGCGTCAAGTCAACTCAAGTCTCATGAATGCCACTTGGAGTGTGTATGGCGTCCTTTTCTGGTGCATTTATAACTCGCCATTAATCAACAGTGTCTCAATCCATTGATTGACCTCATCAGCTTCTGGGGAGTTAATGCTCCGTAGGATGATGACGTGGCGTCGGAGCATGACCTCACCCGTTGTGAGCTGATTTCCGAAGTCAATGCATTGAGATGCTGCCTCTTCTAACTTGGTTGATAAAGCTGCTACCTTAGCCAGCTTACAACCCTCTGGATCGTCAAGAAAGGTGCTGCGGATGACATCCCTGAACTGGTTCTGTACAGTCACCAACTCGACGTATTCTCCTCCCTCACGCTGATATTCCATGCAAGGGAAAGATATTACCAACATTCTTGCGAAGTTGATAATAGTGGCAACCACCCTTCTGTAATCAATCATCTCTACTGAATGAGCGTCGTAGGCTTTCACCTTGTACGCCAATTGTTCCTTCCAAGCAAAAAGATGTTGCTTGTTTTCCTCAGAGTATACTGATTGATATGCTAATTGCAAATCTGCAATTGTACTTTCGTCTTCAAGCCTCTTTTCTGCAATCCTTCTGTTCCGACTGCTGGATCTCCACACGAAGTTCATGTGCTCTATCCCGTAACTGGTATAGGTTCGCCAGTACGCATCTACCCTTGAGAACAAACTCTTCCACCTGATTTCTCAAGTGTTTGCCGAATGTTAACAATTGCCGATGATTTTGTTCGGCGGGGAGATCTAGTAGTCCTGCCGGTAGGGCTGAGACGTTGGGTGTGCCATGTATCAAGCTGGTGATGTAAGACCTCAGTTTCTGATTTTCAGCCTTTAAGGCTGCCTTTTCTTTACCATCCTTGGCCATCCTTTCTTGTGCGCTCACCGAAGCTATTCCGAGAAGGTCCGCCTCCACCTGTCGTGTAGTCTTCCCGAGGTTAAGTTGAGACAAAGTGTAGTCCTCTACTTGAACCTCGTGTATGCTTTTCTCTACTGGTGGAGCGGCAGTCTCTATGATGATCTCACATTCTGCATTCCTTTCTATGTGAACTTGCTTCTTTAACTTCTTCGCCGACGTGTCTTGTGGGACGTGGTCGAATTCGGTAAAGTCAAGCTCATATGAGGGTTTTTCCCTCTTCCTTCCTAGGAAACCTTCGAGCCAAATAGAATCTCGGCGAACTTCACTAGGAGGGACGTGAGGCCCTTGAACGCTAGATGTGTGAGACTGTGCTGGAGTAATGTCTCTCGGTGGCGAATCCAAGTCGATGAGGACCTGTGTTCGCTGTGATACTGGTGATATTGGCCTCTGCTTCCATAACAGGCACCGTTTCTGCTGCTGCTTCTACTGTTGCTACCTCTGCCATTGGCTCAGCCACTGGTTCTTCAACAACTACTGCTGCTGGTTCTCCGTGATAACTTCGGCTGAATCAGGGGTAGCAGTCTCTACTCTTTGTTCTGGGGCAGCAATACCCGTGATTATTTCAGGACTATGTGTGGCTTTCTCCACTGGTGTCCTCTGTGTTCTAGGTTTGGACATCCTCATCCCTTGGGGAGGATTGCACCATTGCTTTTGTCTAGGTTTCCTTCTTGAAGTGGAAGGTGGTGTAGACTGAACCTGTGGCGGCTCTGTTCTGTGAGGTATCACCTTCCTTGATTTCTTGCTGTCGAGATAGAGTTGGCTATTTCTAACCACTCTACTCGTTCTTTCTTCTATAGATGTATCCTCTTTGGCATACCAATCCACTCTCGGGAGCGGTTGGGAGTCAACTGAATCTGCGAAGAATGTGGGGAGAATGACTTCCCCCTCATCATCTGACAGGCCCTCAATGTCTGCTGACATGAAATCAGCAATCTGTGGGAGTCTGAATCTGCTGTAGTTCCTTCTTCGCACTTCATACTCGTCTTTACAATTCACCCAATAATCTTCCATAGAAGACTTATGTGACGAGTGTTGCTCGAGGTGTGCTGCATAGAGTCCTCTGGGATCATAGGATCTTCTATCAATGAGATATTTGAGGTTAAACCTCCTTGTTTCTTGACCCATCATCTTTGCATCCGCCGCGAATCCACATCTATATAGTCCCATTTCAACGGGAAAGTTAACAGCTGTCTTCCTCTTCAAGCGCAAGTGGACATGAACTTCGGACAACTGTCTCAGGAACTCCATGAAAACTACCCTATCTGAAGGGTGTCTTGGTAGCATGGCGGGGTGGCCAATGTAGCCATACACGCGTATGTAGGAGAATGTAGGAAATTGGATAAACCAATCTGCCCAATCCGCCATTGCCTCTCTGGCTGTCTGTGAAATACGCACGTGCATCTCATGGTTAAGCTCACGAACTATGTGCATGGTGAAGTGATCACTTGTCTTCTTGAAGTGTCTTTCCGCTTGAGTAAACTCAAGGCGTGTGAAAAACTCGTGAACCTTCTGCACACCTAAGGTTCCCACATTGTTCAATAACCTGAAATCGCCTTGGAAGGCTATCAAGTATACCAGGTAGGAGCACATGTGGAACCTATGAGCTTCCAGATACCCAGTGATTTGTCGGTGGAGTGTGTCACTGATCAAAGTGGCCCAGTCATAGTATTCCCTCCTGCCAATGATTTTAGCGATGACATAGTACATCCATGGCTGGAATTGACGACCATCTTCTTCTCCAGTGACTCTGTTGAGTAGAGTGATTAACACTGCGTACTCGTCTTTACATTCTCCTCGCCCCAACAACTTAGGCAAGCTTGCCTTTGTCACTTTTAGCCATTTTTCGGCCATTATCCTTTGACATTTGTCCTTGGCCGTCTCAAAAGCTTTCTCACATTCCGTCAATGATATGACTTTGCTGTTAGGATGTGAGGGAATATCAAAACATCTTTCGATATCTTGAGGCTTTAAACTGCAAACAATCCTTCCATCTGCTGCTCTGATTTCTCTGGTGGTAGGGTTGTAATGCTTGATACAAGCGATTACGAGCTCTACGCTTTGTAGTGTGATGGGAATTGAAGCGGCTTGCAGCAATCCGATTCTTCGATATTCTGCAATGTTATTTGATTCATGCCTTCTAACTGCTCCAAATCGACCACTGGATTTACTTGGTGTAGATTTGTGTCAACTGTTTTCAGGTAATCATGGAGTAAGACCGTCTTGGTCTCGTATTGCACCTGGGAGTACTGCATCCTGAAAAACTTGAAGATTGACTGTAAGCTTGACCTAGTTCAGATGATTTTCGGAAACCCTTAAAAATAGCGCCCTGCCGAGAAGTATTTTTCCGGAAAAAATCTGGCACATGGGTTTTGTTCGTGCTTCAATCTGAACGAACCCAGTTCCTCAGAATTTGGATTCTGAAACTTTTTCGGAAAAAAAAAAAATAGGGGCAGCAAGTTTTTTGGAAAATGTGAGATGGGTTTCTCTGGAAAATGATGCTGAATCACCCAGTTGATCTGATGATGTAGCCTGTTTTTCTGTCAGATGCAAGAAAACCTAAGACGAGAAGAGAGGAAAAAGACAGAAGGTGGATTGGAAGTTTTAGCTGATCTTCAAAAAAAAACTATCTCTGATCCAATCCTCAAAATGGCAACCCTTTCCTGCTTCAGATCTGCAATAAAAATGAAGAACGGATGAAAACCTCCTTCAGATCTTCAATGGCGTCCTTTGAGAGCTTTGTGGCTGTTTTTATCCTTCAACCTGCAATGAAATAATGAAATGGACGCCATCTCCTTGAATATATATGTTTGAGCTTCAGATCCACAAATTTGGGGACCTAACACAAGCTCAAAAGGTGATTTGAGTTTGATCTGAAGTTAAAAAGGTGATTTCCACCAATCGTGGAGCGTTTTAGCCAACTTTAACTCAAAGAGCTTTTGACTTTAGTCAACAAATGACCTTTGACTTATTTTAGGCGTCCCTTTTCATCTTTTGCAAGTTTTTTGGTATTTTCTCTCCTGAAAACCCCCTGTTTGATCCTGAATCTGGCGTTGTCTGTCGATCTTGAGACGTCACGGACACATTCACTGCGGAGCAGAATCCATACTGGAAAGAAGTGCCTGGGAGACTGAATGATAAAAAGCTGAGTTAAGGGCTCCAAAAGACTGGGCGCCTTTCCCAAGAAAGGGCGCTTTTGCCAATGCCTTAGTGATTTTTCAGTCTTCGTTCTTCAGCTTATTTGAAATGACCTCTCGTGCCTTGAACTGGATTTCTCGTTGATCGGAGAGTCAGATGTTTTCACATGACGTTTCATCAGGTACTCAGCTCTGTTCTGCTAAGAATGACTGTCTTCGGGAAATCTGGATCTCAAATTAGGGTTCCTTTATCCAAGGGCGCCCCTCCTTGAAAAGGGCGCTTTTGCCTTTTAGCTTGATTATTTTCGTCTGACAAGTTGCCTACTTTGATCCAGATTATCCGTTGACTGCTCTGTCAGGTATTGATGCTTGCAGTTGCGTTTCCGAGATTTGCTTGAGCTGAGAAGGTCATCAAAGGAGGCCTTTTGTCATTGGTCAGCATCTGGAAGTCCAAAAGAAAGGGCGCCTTTGCTTTGAAAAGGCTCTTTTTCTTGCAACTTTGTCGTTAACTGTGGTTTCCTGTCAATTCCTCAACTGCCTCTTTTTGCTTCGTCAGCAGTTGCTAGCGATCTATTCATCGGATGATCTGGATGTTTGTTTCACTGTCGAGCCAGCACTCAAACGTCAAGAATGACTGCTTTGGATGATCATACTGACTTTGTTTGACCTTCAAAGACCATGGGCGCCCCTGCTTGAAGAAGGCGCCTTTTCAACATGTGAGCAATCTCCCCTTCGTAACATCTCCAGAGTTAGTCAAATTTTGACCTTTTTCGTTTTCAGGAATCTCCTTCGTCAAACAGCATCTTTTTTGACCTTTTCCGCCATGGTTGTATCGTTGAAGCTTTTGAAGCTTAGCTTTCAGCGCCTGGTACTGGCCAATCTGCCATTAATGGCTGTGGAGCTCCTAACTTCGTTCCTGAAAAAGAGAAATAGACCCACCAGAGTAAAACGTGTCTTTTGATGATTCTGACTTGACCAATGTGATCGTGAAGCCCTTTAAGCCTATCAAAATCATTTTCGATCATTTCTGGGAAGGTCCTATTTTCGGGGGATTTCCCTGAAAATAGGGGAAAAAACCCTAATTTTCAATTTTTCAGAATTTTGTACATGTGTTCCTAGACAGAAACCCACCAAGATTCTATGATTGGTTTGACCTAAAACAGACCTTTCATGGCATTTTAACAAGATTTAGCTCAATTTACACAGAATGCCAAAAAATTTATTTGGGGTACAACACTTATGAACACTTTTTATTATTTTACAACTACAATGTCAAGGTAACAAAATAAGTAAGACCTTTAAAGATCAAAATTAGCATGCATCAATTATTTTCTTGCACTTAATTAAGATCCATACCAAGTTTTGTTTGAATTCTATTTCATGATTTCCTGATGTCCATATCCATGGCTGATAAGCAGTGCTTGGCTCCACAAAGCGCCCCCATGTATCCCATCGAATACCATTGTCAAACTTATGATCGTCAGCATAGGAGAGATCTCCAACATATAGAACTGTCTGCCCATTACTTTGTAAATAATGCTCAAAAGTTGAAAGAGAATGGAATGTTTGCCCTAGGTCCCCTGGAAATTTTTTATCACTATTAGTTTTCATAAACTAACAAATTTTCAAAGCCTAAAAAGCATTAACTTTGTCGCTTATCAACTGCAACATTTGATGAAGAGATGATGAAAAATGTAAGATTACACTAAGTCCTAGAGCCAACAGGATGAGCTTTCATGACAGTTGCCATCCTCCCCAAATATCAAGTGCGATCAATATAAATGTCTCCAAAATATACATGTAATGCACATATGTATATACAATATATCAATTTATCACCTAACAACACTACAAAAATGCCAAGTACATGGAAATACACATAGAATAAAATCAGGTGAATGAGAAGCATAAATCATAAAAGATAACTAGATACTTCTAGACTTTTAGTCAAATCATTAATCCATACTTTGCTATTTGTGAGTTGCATTTGTCTAACCCAATTACAATATAGGCCAAGTTGTCTTTTTTAGGTGCCTTCCAAAGCCCTTCAAGTGGTTTCTTGGCTTATTGATGGAGCTTCACAACTATACGGTTCCTTTTTCTCTTATTCGCACACTTACAAGTTAATTCAAAGGCCATTTTAGCAAATATGTTCCACTCTGATACTTAGCGCTTTCAATCCATAGCAATAAATAGAATGAACTGCCAGTGTACTGGTTCAAATCTAGGTAATTAATAATCAGGAGTTAATCCCTTTGTTAAAACTTTGATGAAAGCTAATTTTTGATGGGGCATGTATGGATAATTGGGCTGAATAGGAGGATGATGACTCATTAGGTATTACAAAGAAAAATCTCTCCTAGGTTATGCTGTCTGGATTTCCCTTGGAACCAATACTGATGCAGCAATTATTGGTTTAGATTATGCAGTGAGAAAAAACACAAAAGATCCTGGAGTAATAATTGGATCTGTCTCTGTTGGATAATTGTTGGATCTGTTTATGATGCAACCTGCTGTAATACTACTAATACTGAAAGTGGTATGGTTCACACTACAACCTCTACTCTCTGGATCTCTTCTCAAGTCTTAAGTAGACTGATAAGCTAGAGTCAACTGTAATATATATCTGATCAAAACTGATTCTACGGAACTGTCTCAAATCTAGAACTGTTGAACTCAAATATCAAATTGTCTGTCAGCTCTGGAATCTCTGTTTGTTTAAGAACTGCTAATCAAGCCTGAATTTGTATCACTTGTAATTAAGTCTGACTGCTAGACCAATGGATAAACTATGCATTTTCTTTCTAAATATTTTAACCTGTTTGGTCCTGCCAATTATATGAATCTTTAATTGTCTCTCAGGTGCCTGAATTGTCTGTACTCAAAAATTGCTACTATAACTACACTATAAGGAACTCTTAAGAAACTGTGCTAATAATCTGGCTGTGAATTGTGCCTTATCAACCATTGTGCCTTGTGAGGTGTAGATTGTCTTTTGGAAATTAACAAACAGATGGACTTCAATACATTGTAACTTACGATGACAACTACATTCATTATGCTCACAACTCTATGTTTTGAATCCATGTCATTGCGACAGATGTGCCTCTTGAAATCATTTTGGATATAACCTCCACTAACAAACTTGATTAGTGTATATATATAGGAGTCATTGACCATTGGCATTCCACTATATCCAAGTCTACTTCTGTTTCCATTTACCTTAATTCCTTCCCAAGGTCTAGCTGATGTAAACTTCACAATGGGGAAACTTTAACTTCTTCATTTTAGAAGATTCAGAAGAGCAGAAGAGATTAGTAAAAGATGCCTCAACATTGCTGTCAGAAAAAGTTGTGTCTATCCTAGAAAGTTCTTAAAAATCTTTCCAATTATCATTAAATGTGGGGTTTCCTCAAAATTAGTTTTTTTGAATATGTGACTTAATGCCCTCTTTTTGTTTTTGACAGCTTCCATCTTCTATTTTCTTTCTTTTGTGGGTATATAATGCCTTATTTTATTCGATGAACAGGTTCAAGCCTACATTCATCAACTAAATGTGCATGTTGAGATCTTGTTTTTCAAATTTTAGTCTGTCATTATTTCTAATTCATAACTAAGTTATGCGACTGAATGTTTATTTTACTTTTGCTGCATTACAGTAGTTCTTCTCGTTTACTTGTGAATGTCTCCTCTAGCATCTGTATCTTGTAGTGTTTTTCCTTTTGGACTCATACTTATAAAATGTTTGGGAGGGGCACCTGACAACCAAATTCCTATCAACTATGGCTAAAATCAACTCCTTATCTTGTAAAAGCCAACAAAATTTATTACTAATGTGGATCCCTGTCAAGTACAAAGTTCCATCTTTGCAAATTTAAATTTTAGTACTTATACATTCTAAAAGCCTCTAGAAATGTGCTTGCAGGGTAGGATCAGAAAACAAATGTCCCTTCTTGGATTCTAGGCAGACAAGTACAAGTAGACTAGCAAAATAAACTGTTTCCTCTACGCCCTATTCGGTTTGGGCCACCAGGGTTTTTCTCCCAAAAGGGTTTTACCCACATAAATCACCATGTTGTGGTACGAATCATATTTGTGTTTATTTCTATTTCGTTTTTGTAACTGTTGTAAAGATCTAAAAAGTTTTGCATAACTTTCCTCTCAATATTAGTGTAGGAAGTTGTTCTATTACCTTAACTTTCTTACAAAAAACACAAGTTTGTATAAGTCACGCAACTATCTACACCATAGATCTAAACTGGGGTTGCAAGCTAAGTGGGCTTAACCTTGGGGAAAACTCTATGGTTAAGCGTGCTTGAGCTGGAGTAGTACTAGGATGGGTGACCTCCCGGGAAGGCCCAGTGCTTCACCTCTGTGAGCATCACCTAGATGCAATGAGTGCTAAGCGGATCATTCATTATCATGAGAGATGGACTCCTGTGAACCACTACTCATGAAACATGGGTCAATGAGTTTGACTCGTAAAACTACACGGTTGAATCTTGATAGCAATATCACAACTAGACACACTATGGAAAATACCTCCTACTTATCTATCTACACCATGTCTGCAGCAATGTTGTCACATGTACATAAGGCATGACTAACTTCATATTTTGGTAATGTTGTTCTAACTCCAAGATTTAATGTTAATTTTCCATGTCAAGGAATTTAAAACTTATGGATACACCCCTTCTTTGTCAAGTTCAATGATTTGGCAGTTACAGTCCATGCCTAAGCCACATAATAGACTTGTCAAATAGAATTTGTTCTGCTATGCTGGTCTATTACAATGAGAACCAAATTGACCACAATCATTTTGATGAGCACACAGTTATATTGAGAGGGAGAGGGAGAGGGAGGCGGGGGAGGTTGAATTAGTATAACAATAATTTTTTACTTTTCAAAACTTAATCAACCACAACAATAACACATGTGCAAGATCTAGGCAATTAAGAACACAGGAAGAGCACATGATTTACTTGGAAACCCTTGTGAGAGAAAAGTACGGAAAAATATTGCTTTTATTATAAACCTTCTTTTGTAGACACCAACCTACTCTTACAAATCTTCTTTTGTAGGCACCAACCTACTAGAGACACCAATCCCCACTTGTAGAATATGTGAGCACCAACACACTGGAGACACCAATCCCCACTTGTAGAATTTTTAGGCACCAACACATTGGAGACACCAATCCCCACAACTAAGCACCAACTCAACAAGAGACACCAATCTCTTATTTTGATAGGCACCAACCTCCAAATTCTTCAAAGGACGATATTGTATTCACAAAGATCTTATTATAAATGCACTTTCTTTCACACCTCTATTTGTGGATGATCTAACAGTTATCACACAAGTGCCCTCCTTCATGACTTGGTTTGTAGATGATGTAATCGCTTTCCTTCACAAGTCTTCTTGAAGATGATGCAACAACTTTCCTTCACAAATTTTCTTTCAAATATTGCAATACTTTTCTTTATAATTCTGCCTTGAGGTCTGCTCTAACTTCACTTACAAATCTGTTCAAAATGTCTGCTATAAATCAGCTTCTAGATCTGCTATAATTCTTTCTCAAAATCTGCCTCAAATCTGCTATAATTTCCTCTTAGATCTGCTATGAATATTTTTTTATTCTTCACATAAATCTGCTCTTATTCTTCCTCAAACTCTTCTTTTAAAATCAGAAATATATTCTATTTTTGCTTGCTTTCAAAACCTCCAATCAATCTTATTTTATATCATGCAAAGGGGGGCAACTTAATGAAAGTATATGATGCTTCACAATGGTTGCAAATCTTTTTATATATATGCACCTTTTCACCAAACTTGGGCACCTGTAATGTCCCCTTCTATTTAACCTTTCGAGACTCAGTGGTTTAGCCTATTACATCGACCCTCGTAGGCTAAGGGTTCTGGTTAGACGGTCACCTGTTCGGGCACCTGGTCGGAAATTTGCTTATTTGGTATCTGGAGTTTGGTGACATGGTGGAATTGCGCGTTTGGCGTGTTACGGGAGCTTGAAATATTGATCTTCATCATCGTTTCACCTTTCCAGACTTTGGGGGCCATGTGCCAATTAGTTCAAGGGGTTGAATTCTATTTTGCTGTTACTATTCATCACTAAAGTGGAAAAAGTAACAACTTAAGTGAATAGTAACTTTTTAATGAATAGTGTTTATCAAGTTAAAATTATAAAAGGAGCTTGAGAAGTTCGAACTTCTTCATGCATGAGTTATTTGTCTTGTTTGAAGCTTGAAGTGTGGAGAGTGTGGAAGGAGAAAACTAGGGTTTCTACTTTCAGCAGTGGGGAGGCCTGGTTGGGGCTTCGATTCTTCAATTTTGATGCATCTTGAGAGTGTGAAAGACCACTTAAAAGTGCAGGTCTGAGTTTTGTGGCTTCGTGGGAGCCATATTTTGTTGGTTGCAAGTGTTTGAAGACATCTACCGGAAGGGAAGTTGCTGTTAAAGTCTTCATTCGTCATCTTGAAGGTGTTACTACGAATTTATGAACATTTTGGGAGCTGATTATGCACCTACAGCCAGCCGCTTTGAAGTAAGGGTTTCAACATCCACAAGTAAGGAAAACGCCTCTTTCTTGCAGCTGCTTTTACTCCTAAAGTGGGCGCCCATCATCCTAGAAGACATTTCAACGAAAAATTGGTAGGAGAAACTTGTATTTAAATTTGTATGAGCAATTTCATGGGCGCGGGTACTGTAGCAAGCACTGTTCACAGTGCATCTTGGCTGCAAGTTTGTCATTAGTTGTAAATGATGTCTCATTCTGAAATGCATGTAAGAGGAATATAATTTTAGCACTCTTTGTGGATGAAGAAGGTCTCTTAACTAGTGTATTGAGTTCCTTTGAGTTATCTTTTATAAGTTAGTTTAATGTAATGTCCCCTTCCAGTTGACATCTCTCAGAGCTTATGATTAGTCTATTATGCGACCCTCGTAGGCTGATAGGATGCATAGAGGGTCTTGATGGAGCTTGGCTTGGCTTTGGTTGTCAGAGTTTTACAAGTTGGCTTTCGTTCGGGCTCATTCAGACATTTTTTGCCTAACTTGCTATTTTTAGCAGTATTTGGCAGTCAGCAGAGCACCCCTGCTATTTTTAGTAGTATGGTTTGGTCATGTACAGAATCACTCACTTATTCACCAGCTTCAGACGGTTCGTGAATCGGACATATTTTGAGGGAGATATTAATATTTTAATTGATTAATTAAATATTAATTATTCAGAGCTTATATTATAAAGTTATAATATTTTAATATTATAACTTAAGTGATTTGTCTCAAGGGGTCGACCATCATTGAAGGGGCCACTTTTAATTATAATTTATAATTAAAAGTGAGATTGAAAACTATTGAAAAATTAAAAAAAGAAAAGTTTGAATTTATTTAAGTGATGCCTAATTGAGAAAAGTCGAACTTTTGAGGAGATATAAGGGTTTCATTGGGATTTGAGCTCATTATGATTGAAATCAAATTTTTGCTGAGTCTTCCTTCTGAGAATAGAGCCAAGGGTTCCAGTTTGCAACTTGCATTGGAGAACGTACAATCTTCAGTGTGTGCAGTTCAGAGGCTGTGAAATATCAGCTGATTTATTGCCAGTCAAAGAGATATCTTCATCCAGAAGTTATCACAATGCTTCATTCTTTGAAATATCTTCAGTATATTGGGTTGGAATTATACCAGGAGGGATTCTTTGTGTTAGGCGCCTACTTTCCAAGATCTGAGCATTTATTACAAGGGTCGTACCAGATCTGTTGCTGCTGTACAGATCTGTACCATTTGTTGCTAGGCCGTACCAACCACAGAGAGCTAAAAAAGGCATGTTTCTTCCTAAAGCAAATCGCCTCTTCTTTTGGCAATGTGACTTCACAAAAAAGGACGCCTTACCTTCTGCAATCTTCTAAAGTCTTCTGACGCAGGGAGAAATGGATGTCTGGGTCAAGCCGTACAAATGATCACTTCCAGGCGGCTGCAAATCAGGTTTTCAAATAAAACAAATCAGCTTGTTTTCTATTTGCATGTTAGGGTTTTTAGTTTGTAAACTCTGGATAAGCATAAATAAAATATTTGCTATCGATCTGAGATCCAAATTTGTCAATCTTCAGCTTGTAGTATTCATTATTTATTTTTGAAGCAATTTCTTTAAAAATCGCATTATTCATCTTTATGCACAAAAAACACAAAAAAAAAATCAAAAGCGACAAAAACAAACAAAAACACAGACAGTTCAGAGATCAGTTAGAACAGGGGTTTCTACAGTGGTATCAGAGCTAAATCCTACCATCCTGAGGGTTTAGCACTCTTATGCAGCCACAAGAGGTTGGGTCTTACAGGTATTATACTCGCAGGAGAGCATTGATTGATAGGTAACAAGGTTTGAACAGGCAGCCGGGAAACATGGCTGACAGACAGATGTTCCTCAAAACCCTAGGGATCAGGACGATGCAGAGTTCTAGACACTCTCAGAGATTTACGAGCAGGTCAACGGCAGTCCAACGATGTGCTACAGCAGTTGGCAGTGGCAATCCAGAGGTTAGGTACGCCGAGGAGACCGTCACCACATCGTGACGATAACAGGAATGATGCAGATCCCGGAGAGCACCTAGGACTGTTTCACGGACGGCAGACAGGCCCACTAGGCCTACTTTTGTGAGACAGGAGCCCGATGAGGCTATTGCAGGTGAGGAGCATGAGGAGTTGTTCGCAGATACACTTATGGCAGCGAACGAGGAGTGGGAGTTAGTACCGCCTGAGGTCAGAGAGAGGATCACTTTTGACCGATTCATTACACAGAGGAGAGAACATCACAGAGGTCGACAGGATTGGAGGCCTAGACATCAAAACAATGATCTGAAACATGCTACAAACAGACTCACTCTAGCGATGTTCGACGGTAGTGGCAAGGTTACAGCCCAGGCCTGGATCAGTAAGCTAGACACTTTCCTCACATTGCGTCCTATGGCTGAGAGGGATGCTATCAGGTATGCGACATTGCATCTTGAGGGGGTAGCTTACGACTGGTGGCACCACGAGATGGTGACACTCTAGCACGATCGGATCACCACATATCAGGAGTTCATTGATAGGTCGGTGGAACGATTTGACAGGAAGGATCCAGAATCCTATTTCAGAGATTTGGCTCAGTTGCGACAGAGTGGCAGCTTGGAGTCTTACATAGGTGACTTCCAGCGATTGTCAATTATGGTTCCTAATATATCAGAGAGGCGGCTTGTAGTGCTTTTCATGGAGGGACTGATGGAACCATTGAGGGGTTGGATCAAAGCCTTTGATCCTCCTTCGTTACAGGAAGCGATGAAGAAGGCACGTAGTATGGAGTTGGCAGCACCTTCCAGCAAATTCAACTCCAAGAACACTTCTTCATTCAGGGACAACAAAGGATTTAATAAGAATAACCAGAGATCTGATTTTAAGAGTGACTCGAAGGGGAAATCAGCAGCACCACCCTTGGATCACGAGGCTCTTAATGATTTACGCAGGAAGAAGCTTTGCTTCTACTGCAAAGGTCCCTATGATGCCAACCATGATTGTCCTTTGCGGCCTAAGAGCAAGGCCAATCGAGTGATGTGGGCTTATTACGAGGAGTCGGAATCTAAGAGTTCCGAACAGCAAGAGAGTTCTGAGGAGTCAAAGTCAGAGGCTTCAGAGCCTAAGGTAGAGGCCGAGTCAGAGCTTCAGATTCAGGAGGCACAACTATCTAGCATTCAGCAGGAAGGTTCATTCAGACTTCATGGAGTTTTGGCAGGACAGAGGGTCATCACCCTTCTTGACACAGGAGCCACACACAATTTTATTGATGCTAGATTTGTGGAGAAGCGCGGACTCATAACTGAAGAGTTCGAAGGCATTAGGGTTAAGGTGGCAGACGATTACACTCTCAAGTGTGATCGAATGATTAAGGATCTCCCCTTGCGCTTGAACAACTATGAGTTCAAGGCTGATTACTACGTGGTGAACATGGGGGATATCGATTTAGTCTTGGGCATGAAATGGCTTCATTCCCTTGAGGAAGTCACTCTTCGTCTCAAATACATGGAGATCCGTTTTGATGTTGATGGGAAGACACATATCCTGAAGGCCATTCGGGATAGCAATGTTAAGACTATTTCCTTTCGTCGGATGGAGAGGCTCATGCGACATGACATGGTAGAGTGGGCTGCCGAGTGCACATTGGCACCTATACAGGAGGGACAGCACAAGACTGAGTATCATCCTGACATTCAGCAGTTGAGAGTCAAGCATGAGAAGGTATTCAGTGATATTCCGCCAGGGAGACCTCCAGACAGGGGCATTGAACACATTATAGGGCTTGAGGAGGGCACTAAGCCCGTCATGATTACTCCTTACAGGCATCCTAAGAGGTTGAAGGATGAGATAGAGAAGACGATCAAGGAGTTGCTTTCTATGGGTCACATTCGACCTAGTAAGTCACCATTCGCTTCTTCAGTTGTCCTAGTGAAGAAGAAAGACGGTACCCTTCGCATGTGCATAGATTACAGAGTCCTGAATAAGAGGACTATCAAAAACAGGTACCCCATACCCCGCATAGATGAGCTTATTGATGAGCTCCATGGTGCATGCTACTTCACGAAGATAGTCTTGAGATCAGGATATCACCAAATCAGAGTTCGTGAGCAGGATGTTGAGAAGACTGCATTCCGTTGTCATTGTGGACACTTCGAGTTTGTGGTGATGCCATTTGGGCTCACCAACGTGCCAGCGACATTTCAGTCCACCATGAACAGGGTCTTCCATTCACTACTGAGGAGATATGTACTTGTCTTCTTCGATGACATTCTTATTTACAGCAGGACTTGGCAGGAGCATTTGGCTCATCTGGAGACAGTACTTAGCATTTTAGAGAGGGAGTCCTTGTACGCCAAGGAGTCCAAATGTGATTTGGGGATGACCGAGTTACTCTACTTAGGTCATATCATCAGTGCAGAGGGAGTGCGGATGGATCCTGAGAAGATCCGCGCTATTATAGATTGGCCTACTCCGGCGAACCTTACACAGCTGCGAGGATTTCTTGGTTTGTGTGGTTTTTACCGCAGATTTGTGAATGGTTATTCACGTCATGCAGCACCTATGACGGATCTGTTGAAAAAAGGTGCATTCTGTTGGACTCCTGAGGCACAGGAATGTTTTGTGAGGTTCAAGGAGTTGATGACTACGTGTCCAGTGTTGGCACTGCTGGATTTTTCGAAGCCTTTTGAGCTTCAGTGCGATGCTTCTGGTGAGGGCATTGGAGCGGTGCTTATGCAGGACAAGCACCCTATTGTTTACGAGAGCCGGAAACTCAGAGGACCAGAGAGGCTCTACAGTATTTATGATAAGGAGATGCTGGCCATAATGCATGCCTTGGCCAAATTTAGACAGTATCTTGTGGGCAATAAGTTTTGCATTAAAACTGACCACAATAGTTTGAGGCATTTCCTGGGGCAGCGAGATCTCAATGATCGTCAGCAGAAGTGGGTGAGTAAATTGCAGGCATATGACTTTGATATCTCTTACATCAAAGGCACCCAGAATGTAGTGGCTGACGCTCTCTCACGCAGGCCTTATCTGAGCTCTATGGTTCACATTACAGAGGATTGGAGGCATTTGATTGTGGCGGAGTATGCCAAGGATACTTGGGCATCCAGTATTGTTGAGGGATCGATGATTGACACCAGGTACACGCTTGTGAATGACTTGATCATTTACAAGAATAGGATTTATTTGATCCCAGGTTCAGAGATGAACACTATCATGCGAGCCTTTCATGATGTACCTACAGCAGGCCATCCCAGGTACTTCAAAACGTATAGACAGATTCGGGAGAGATTTACATGGAAAGGTCTCAAGGCGGACGCTCTTCAGTATGTGCGTGAATGTCCTGTTTGTCAGGAGAACAAGCAAGAGAACACATACCCGGCAGGATTATTGCAGCCACTTCCGATTCCTGATAGGAAGTGGGAATGCCTATCGATAGATTTCATTATGGGCTTGCCTAAAGCCCAAGGACGGGATTGCATATATGTAGTTGTGGATCGGCTAACGAAGTATGCCCACTTCTTTCCGATTACCACCACTTACACAACTACATAGGTAGTAGAGGTCTTCTTCCATGAGGTGTTCAGACTACATGGGTTGCCTCGGAGCATAGTGAGCGACAGGGATAGTCGGTTCCTGAGTCACTTCTGGCAGGAGGTGTTCAGACTTTGTGGGACCGAGCTTACACCGAGCACCAGTTACCACCCGCAGACTGATGGTCAGACAGAGATAGTGAATAAATGGGTGGAAGGTTACCTCAGGAACTACATTGCAGGGCAACAAAAGGCGTGGGTCAAGTGGATATATCTGTGTGAGTATTGCTATAATACTACCTTCCACATGACCATTCAGATGTCCCCCTTCATGGCGTTGTACGGTTATGAGGCGCCTAGTTTTCTGGATTTGCTACTAAGTGACAGTAGAGTGCCGAGTGTTGGAGATTTATTGCAGGAGAGTCAGGACACTATGAGGGCTCTCAAGGAGAATATTGCTAAGGCACAGAATCAGCAAAAATAGTATGCAGATCAGAAGAGGATAGAGAGGTCTTTTGAGGTGGGAGACATGGTTTACCTCATGCTACAGCCCTACCGTCAGTCTACTCTTAGGAAGAGTGGTTCAGAGAAGCTTAAGCCACGATATTATGGTCCTTTCAGGATCCTGAGGCGTGTTCGAGAGGTAGCTTATGAGCTAGAGCTTCCGGCGGAGAGCAAGGTCCACAATGTTTTTCATGTGTCACATCTCAAGAAGGCGTTGGGACACCGTGTGGTACCTTCGGCAGTTTTACCTCCCTTAGATGATGAGGGAAAGTTGATTTTAGTACCTGAGTCTATCCTGGAGTACAGAGAGAGACAGTTGCGTAGGAGGACTATCAAGGAATATTTGGTGAAATGGAGAGATTTGCCAATGGAGGATGCTACATGGGAGAGCGAGGATATTCTGCAGCATCCGGAGTTGAGATTGCTTGAGGACAAAGCATTGGAGGGGCACTGTAATGTCCCCTTCCAGTTGACATCTCTCAGAGCTTATGATTAGCCTATTATGCTCCCCTCGTAGGCTGATAGGATGGATAGAGGCTCTTGATGGAGCTTGGCTTGGCTTTTTGTCAGTTTTACAAGTTGGCTTTTGTTCGGCTCATTCAGACGTCTTTTGCCCGACTTGCTATTTTGAAGATTTGGCCAATGAGCACCCTTGCTATTTTAGCAGATGGTTTGGTCATGTGCAAAATCACTCACTTATTCACCAGCTTCAGACGGTTCGTGAATCGGACATATTTTGAGGGAGATATTAATATTCTAATTGATTAATTAAATATTAATTATTCGGAGCTTATATTATAAAGTTATAATATTTTAATATTATAACATAAGTGATTTATCTTAAGGGGTCGACCATCATTGAAGGGGCCACTTTTAATTATAATTTATAATTAAAAGTGAGATTGAAAACTATTGAAAAATTAAAAAAAGAAAAGTTTGAATTTATTTAAATGATGCCTAATTGAGAAAAGTCGAACTTTTGAGGAGATATAAGGGTTTCATTGGGATTTGAGCTCATTATGATTGAAATCAAATTTTTGCTGAGTCTTCCTTCTGAGAACAGAGCCAAGGGTTCCAATTTTCGACTTGCATTGGAGGACGTGCAATCTTTAGTGTGTGCAGTTCAGAGGCTGTGAAATATCAGCTGATTTATTGCTAGTCAGAGAGATATCTTCATCCAGAAGTTATCACAGTGCTTCATTCTTTGAAATATCTTCAGTATATTGGGTTGGAATTATACCAGGAGGGATTCTTTGTGTTAGGCGCCTACTTTCCAAGATCTGAGCATTTATTACAAGGGTCGTACCAGATCTATTGCTGCTGTACAGATCCGTACCATTTGTTGCTGGGCCGTACCAACCACAGAGAGCTGAAAAAGGCGTGTTTCTTCCTAAAGCAAATCGCCTCTTCTTTTGGGAGTGTGACTTCACAAAAAAGGACGCCTTACCTTCTGCAATCTTCTGAAGTCTTCTGACGCAGGGAGAAATGGATGTCTGGGTCAATGTAAAAACCCTAGTTTCCCCGAAATCTCTGTATCTGACTGTTTTTAGGTTTTTCTGAAGGTTTTTGATTTTTTTGATGTTTTGAGCAATAAATGAAGAATGCGACTTTGCTTGAAAAATAATAATAAATTTAAATAAAATACTTCAACTCTGAAAACTGTGAAAACTACTGATAATAATGTTGCCAGATAATCTATTATACTTCTGAGATGATTACATTGAAGATCAGATAACATGCTAAGTAAAAGGCAACAAATATTTGAAAACCTGATTTTTGAAACAGCAATAAATGATCTAGTGAATATGGTACGGCTGCAACAAATAAGAGCTTCTCCTCTTGTCTGGCGATCTCCACTGCCTTCTGAAACCCCAGCGCCCTCAAAGAAGCAAACTGGAAAGCTGAAAGGGAGGCGTTTCTCTTGAAGATGAAAGTACGGCTCAAGGACAGAAAGTACGGCCTGCTGCAAGGTACGGCCTGTCGAAAACAGTAATGAAGATTGTACGGCCTCCTCTGTAATCACTGTCCAAGTCTCTGAGATGATGCGCCTAGATGAATAGTTAACCTCTGAATGCAAATACTGAAAGAACTCTGAATATGAATAATTCTCTGAAGCTCTGTGATTTCTCCTGAATGAAGAAATCTCTAACTGGCAATAAATCAGGTGTTATTTCACACCCTCTGAATTGCTTCCAGTGGAGATGGCTCGTTCTCCAAGGAATTCGAGACTGAAACCCTAAAGCTTCCGTTCTCTGGCAAAGATTGATCAATTTTCAATTCACAAATGTCATAATGGCCTATAATGCAAAGCCTATATTCTTCTCAAAAGTGCGATTTCCTTAAAGATAGGGAATTTTAAAATATTTGACTTTTAATTCTTTTATTAATTCAGTAGGCTCAGCCAAATATTAAATTATAAATTTAATATGCAAAAATGGCCCCTTCCCTGATTTGGGCGACCCCTCAAATAGAATCACTTAAGTTATAATTTAATATTATAACTTTATATTATAACCATCAATAATTAATATTTAATTAATATAATTAAATATTAATATCTCCCACGTTACTCATCCGATGACTAATCCGTCTGAAGCTGACGAACACTGAAGTGATTCTGAACGCTGCCAAATCCATACTGCTAAAAATAGCAGGGGTCCCACGCCGACTGCCAACAACTGCTAAAAATAGCAACTACTGCAAGAACGTCCGAATGAGCCCGAACGAAAGCCAATTGATCAACACTGCCAAACTAAAGCTGAGCCAAGCTCCGAAATGACCCTCTATCCAACCTATCAGCCTACGAGGGTCGCATAATAGGCTAACTCTTATGAACTCTGATGCTCGCCAAAAATGGGGACATGACAGTCAAGCAGTACAAATGATCACTTCCAGGCGGCTGCAAATCAGGTTTTCAAATAAAACAAATCAGCTTGTTTTCTATTTGCATGTTAGGGTTTTTAGTTTGTAAACTCTGGATAAGCATAAATAAAATATTTGCTATCGATCTGAGATCCAAATTTGTCAATCTTCAGCTTGTAGTATTCATTATTTATTTTTGAAGCAATTTCTTTAAAAATCGCATTATTCATCTTTATGCACAAAAAACACAAAAAAGAACCAAAAACGACAAAAACAAACAAAAACACAGACAGTTCAGAGATCAGTTAGAACAGGGGTTTCTACATTTAATTTGAATTTTTATATGCATATGGTTGTAAGAAAATTATTAAAATCATTTGGCATCAAACCACAAAAACACCACAACAAGAAAAGCAGATTACAAACCAAAAATCAGACCTTAACGAGCAAAAATCAAATCAGCAGTGAGTTCGGTTAATCATAGCACCACACTAGGGGAGGTGTTGATGTGATTTTTGTGACCGCACCAATTAGCAGAACAAAGTATCTGAAGGCTACTCCATTCTATGTTGATCAAATAATTCCATACGCTAAGATTGCTAGAAAGTTCGTATGTTCAACTCCAAGGTTCCGAAATGCTATGGAATACCCTCAGTAGGTTCGTTGTGATTTGCTGTTTTTACGAGGGGACTTACACAATTGTTCAAAAGGTTTGCAGTTAACAAGAAGTTAATGATTGGAAGGGAATTTTGTGCGAATGATTTGGCATTGAGGTATGAATTTTTTCTAAAACTAACCAGAAATGTACCGAATTGAATGGGCTGCAGGGATTAGAGAGTCTAAATTCTATTCTAAATGCAAGAGGTATTGAGCTTGACTTCAATGAACTTCAACCGAACTTTGTCTTGCCTCGTGTTGAACAGCTTCAACAAGGTTGGTGCAATCTTCAAAAGAGCAACGTAAGGTGTTCAGATCACGACTCAACAATGCAAATACCATCAGAACAATGCATACGTACATGTGAATCTCAATTGAAGTTAAGACTAAAAGTATTCCAGTTGACCACGCAGGGCAAACTTACCATCAATAAGTTTGCTAGTGGTATGGATTTAAACGAAGCTCACTCAAATCAAACACAACCACTCACAATTAACTACTTGCATGAAAATGAAAATTATTCTAACTTATGTCCTACTTGAAGTTGAAGGCGAAGAAACCTCACTAACTGCTCATAACAAAAGACAAATTCACCATCAATGAAACTCTTTTATTATGATAGTCTACGTAACAATTCCTTACAAAATTCTCAAAGGGAGAATTTTCCTTCTCCTTCAAACTATGTTATGCAATGAAACTATGCTAACTCTAAATTGTCTCTCTATGCTCTATCAAAATGTCTATTCTCTAGTCTAATTTCTACTGAAGTACAAATGAGGGGGGATGCCCCTTTTATAGATAGCCCAGTACAATGGACGGCTCGGATTACAATCAAATGAATGGCTTAGATTAAGCCACCTCAGCCCTAACCCTACAAACTGCCAGAATGGGGAGTGGTACAATAAATGAATCACAAGATTCCCACTCACTCCCAAAATAGTAAAGGCAATTAATGCCCACAATCAGTCTTCCAGAAGATCATCATCCAGAAGTGCGTTTCCATTCTCCTTCTCCTTGGCTGCAAAATCAATGAATCTGGCAAGCACAGCCTCAACCTCCTGAACTGAAATTGGCAGAATGTGATCAAGCCGAAACTCTAACACCGTAACTGATTGCCCATGCTGTGTGCAAGACTTTCTCCAAGCGGTCAAGGCATCCTAGGTATTCTGAATCAGGCTGGAGAAAGTCGAAATGTTTTCAAAGTCATCCTGCACAAAAGTCTTCACCTCTGAAAAGAAAGGTGGCAACCTACTCCTCAATCCATCAGTAGTCACCTCATCAGAATTCAGCCATCTAGCAAAGATCGCCTCCAAGGTCTTCAGGACTCCATCAACAATGTTCATCATAGCCTTCCTGACTCTAGCTGAATCCGCCTGTGTTGCATTGAAGAATCCACGTCTTGTGACTACTGAAGAGTACCAACCGGTAAAATCATACCTATCACCCTCCTGAATAACTCCTCCATCAATCAACATCTGCAAGGGAGTATGCATCAAGGCCTCCAGACGCTGAATGACTTTGCTCTGATAGACGTGAGCATCACCCCAGGCCTGATCAACTGCCTCCATCCGTGCTATAATGTTGGAAGCTTGCTGATAAGCATGAGCAAGATCTTCCATGAACTTTTTTGTCTCGGCACGAACACCTGCAGCCCATTTATCTGCCTCCTGTGCCATCTTCCTCAAATCCTCCAAGCCACTAACTAATTCTCTAGATAACTCGGTTGGAAGCTCAAGTGTCGGAATCTCCTGCCCACAAGGACGAGACAAATGTTGCATGTAGCCAATCAAAGTCTTATGCTCCTTCAATTTCTTATACTTGCCTTCAGTCCTGAGCAATCTGTCCTTAAGCGCTTGATAGGAGTTATCACACTCCTCAATAATCTGAGCTCCGGTGGGGCGACCTAACTCCATGGTTGTGATCATATAATTCTCCGGTACAGCCACATCTTGATCACAATCAACCCTAGGCACAACAACGTGAAGGGTGCGAGAGCCATCCTCACCTGTTGAGATCTTCGAAAATTTCCTAGCTCTCTTCTTAGTTGGAGGCGCGCTGATCCTACTCAAAAATTCCTCCATCTCTACTGCTGGATCAGCCTCTTCACTGGGGCTCCTTCTCATTCTATCTCTGAGCCAATCAGGTACTACCTGCTGTATAACAAATAGTTGCTCCTCTCTTGCTTCTTCCTCACGGACTTGTTCTACTTCATTTTCATTCTGGCAAGGCTCATCGGCCTCTAATGGCTAAGTATCTCCTGAAACTGCATCATCCTCTAGAGCCACCTCAAGCTCATGCTGGAAGTGTGTGTCAGTAGCAGTTTCCTCATCTTCCTCCCCACGTATCTTTAAGGTAAGGGACACTTTGGCCAACCTGATTCTCCAAGGGAAGCCTGATTTCATGGCCCTCTGCTCGATTCAATGCATTTCTTGATCAGCTAAAAGTGAAACTCTCCTCCTATATATGGAGAATGTGTTCCAATGGCTCAGGGGTAGACTCAATGCCACAACTCTGAGGCACCTAACTGCCTCCTTTCCTTCTAGATTCTGACCTTGGGTGGTCTGCTTTCCTCGGCCAGCTGGGAGCCCCTATGATCTCCAACAAGTTGTAAGTCAAAGGAATTGACCTACTTTTTAATTCGGCTTCACTTTTCACCCATGTATGCTTTTGGTAGAAAGTCAGGATCGAATACAGTCCCAAATCAGCACCAGTCTGCCCACACTGAAGTGGAAGTGGCGTGTCTCTCACTGCCTCATAATCTGGATGGAGAACATTCATGTCCTCGTCCACCTAGTCTGGCACTGGAATAATTTCACACTCCCTAATCATGCTTATTGGTAGCCTCGAAAACATTCTTTTTCTCACTTCAGCCTCATCTGAAGTATTAGCCCAGTAATCCTCAATATTTGCCTTATGAATAAACTCCTTTGACAGCATCCATCTAATATTCCTGTGAGGATCATAATACTGCCTGCTAGTGTTATAGGAAAGATGGAAGAATTGAAGCTCATTCTCAACTTCCCTGGCTGCCTGAAGTGAAGGACACACTTCATCTAAATTCCCCATGATGATTGGGAAGTCAATCCCTCCCTTCTTCTTTCTCTTTTGAATCTTATCATAGGCAACAAGTTACCTAGATATCTCTAACATCAAAATTCTATTCATTGGGTACTTAGGCAATCTATATGGGTATGAAGAAAAACCTTGCAGCCTGATGTAAGAGAATTTTGGAAACTGAATAAACCAGCACCCATACCTTTCAATTAATTCCTGAGCTTCCCTCGAGATCCTGCGATGAGTCCTCTGCTGAAGTGATCTCGTTATATGCACGGTGAAGGCATCATTGACCCGCTTGTAATTGGACGTGCTCGATAGGTGCAACTGCGGACAAGCCTCATGGATTTTGAACTGATGAGAGCCACAACCAACTGGCTCTTTGTATGAAATTCCCCTGTACTTCGTCATATGAGCCAGCATGTAAACAATGTATGAGCCCATGTAAAAGGTTTTTGTCCTTCTCAAACTCAGGAGCTGCTCATGCAAATTGTCACTAATCATCACCGCCTAATTGATGTTCTCTTTTCCTTCTAGCATGAGGTTGATGTAGTAGAACATCCAAGGCTCAAAGATAAACGCCTGGGGGTAGCCTCCAACTCTGCTGAGCATCATGATCAGGTCACCTTGCTTCAAATCATTTGATATAATCTGCTTCGGCAACTTCGTGCGGGAGGGCTTAGGCTTGTTCATCCAACGAGAGTTGATCATCTCTGCACATCTCTCGAACGTTGAAGCATACATTCACTTAGCACGTTCCCTTGTCTTATAAATCATCTTTTCATGCGATGGGATTCCAAATGCTTCGCCGATAGCTGCAGGAGTGAGGTTGGCAAACAATCTACCATCAGGCGAAACAATGGACCTGTGATCCGAGTCGTAGCAGTTAGCACACTCCATCATCAGCTCCGAACACTGAATAGCTGGCGGAAAACCAACAGCTGCCTACAACCCACTTCGAACAATATTGTGCGAAGTGACTGAAGGATGATGACTGCCAACTCCCATCATTCGACTTTTAAAGGCCCCCATGTTGAAAGAACCCAAATTTGTGTCAGCCAGCTTGCCCAACTTTGAAGTGAATTTCGACTCCGGCAGGAAAGGCTTGCTCAGCGTCTTGATAACAGCCTGCCTGGATGCAGCATTATTGTCTCTGTCAATTCCTCTTACTTCAGCCATCCTGCAAAATAACAAACAGCCATCAACAATTTAAAATAAAATATGAAATAACATTGGGGCTGCTAGTCGACTTTTAAAATTGAGAAGCTGCAACATTATATTTCATCTGCAAACCTCAACTTCTCCTCTAGCAACTTCGAACTGAGAAAGACTTAGCAAATTTCTAAGCAAGCTTTAGCAACTTCAACAGTTGAGAAAATCGGCCAACTTCTCTTCTAGCAACTTCTCAGCACTCAGACTCTTCAAATTTCAGTTTCAACAATCCTTCTTCAAATCGAATTTCCTCAATGCTTATCTCAACTTCAAAGCTAGAATCGAACTTGCCAGCTTGATGGAGAAAAATGAATAAACTCTCCACTCATATAGCCAAGTCGAATTCTAAGTTTAGCCAATTCATTAAATCTCCACTACTTCACAGCAGGAATTCGAATTTCCCTCTAGTAATTGCAACACTTGTCACCCGGCGTCTGGAATCTTGACCTTCTAGAATTTCAAAAGATTCACTTCAAGGCATACTTAGCATTTTCAATTCATTTTTGGAAATATTCACTTCAATTGCATCTTCTGAGAAATTCACTTCACCAGCTGAAGTTTTGACACTCAGTTTTATTCATCTCTGGCCTGGAAAAATTCATCTCACGAAGAATTCGATTAAAATCATCTAGTCAATCAACTTCAAATTCATCATCTAAGGCATTTTATTTCAACAACACATTTTATTCATTTTGCCTTAGAAAAATTTTAAATTTTCCCCTAGGAAAATTCATAATTCAAGTGTCGATCAAAATTTCCATCTTGAAGCCAGTATTGGCATGGTGTGATGGTTTATAGGTGGCATTGTTGTTCCTGCCACCAAGGTTCAAACCCCGTTGGGGTGTTATTGTTGAATGGTTGTATCCGGTTCATAGCTCCGGTCAAAAGCGTTTACCCCTTGAATAAAAAAAAAAAAATTCCATCTTGAAAGCCTTGGCGAAGTGTAGAAGATTTTAAAATCCATTCCTTATCACAGACGCTCAATACCCAAAAGAAAATTCCCTTCAGAACGTGTTGAATTCATGGGTCTACAAACGAAGGGGTACATTTAATTTTTGAATTTTAAACCTTAGAAAAATATTTTTCACTAAATTTATTCCAATTCTTCATCCCTGGGCGTGTTTCCTTGCTCTGACTTGAAAATTTTCATGATCCTTGTGAAGCTGGCACCTTCTGACTCATCCATTGCCAATTCATTCATGCCTTAACAAATTTCACCACCCTCCATCAGACTTAGGTGTATTTCTTCTAGAGATGAAATTTTAAATATTAACACTTAGGAAAAATATTTTAAATCCTTTTTATCAACCTGGGTGCATATAGGCATTAAGGAGGAATTCAAATTTTTTTGCCTTAGAAAATTTTCTCCATTTAACTTCAATCATGGCGCATTTCACCTGTGGTGAGGAATTAACTTCCATGTCTTAGTCACCTTTTCAAACTTAACATGTATCTTGGGCGCATTTAGCACATCATGGAGGATATTTTTATTTCAACGCATTCCTTAGTCATTTTCTTATTATTCATCCCACCTTCACCGACTTCAATGCCTTGATAACTCCCCTTAACTTTACCTCAACTTGGGTGCATTTCTCACATGTAGAAGGATGGGCGCATATAGCATATGTAAGAGGATGGGCGCATTCCACATAGGGAGAAGGATAAACTTCCAACGCCTTTGACTCCTTTTTTTACTCCTCTTCAAGTATGGCGCATTTTGGACCCCAAGGTGGATTTAAAATTGTCTTTTCCTAGATTGCTTGGGCGCATTTTGATGGTGGAGGAGGATAAAGCCTTGACTTAGAATTTTTTTTTTCAAGCATCTTGACTTTGCATGGGCGCATTTAGGGGGTCAGGGCGGATTTACTTCATGCCTTAGATTCTTCTTGCATGCTTGATGATGAGGGCGCATTTGAGGGGGTCAGGTGGATAAACTTTTAGACTTAGACAATTTTTCATCTCCTCCTTGTGAAGTGGGTGCATTTAGGGGGTGGAGAAGGATAAACTTCATCACTTAGCCATTTTTCCTTCCTTCTACCAGCTTCTCCATGCCTTACTATATATAGTAAGTCCTTTGATTTTCACATCTCTGAAGCTCGGATTGATTTGAAATTTTAACCACAGGATCCTCATGACCTAGTTAATCAGTTCACACTGCCATCTCAGGCTGACCTGCTATTTATAGCATGCTTCTGAAGGTGGTTTACTATTTATAGTAACTACCTGTTTCTGAGACCTCCACAACTCTGTTTGTCTTGAAATTTGAATGACGTGACCCTCATCGAATGACTTGCCCATTCACACTGGCGCCTGCTGCTGGTTTACTATTTTAGCTGCTTTAGAACGCCAGTCAGGTGCTCCAAATTGCCTTCAAATTTTAACGGTGGATATTTGAAAGATACCGGGACAAGAATGGCATGCACCCCGCTTTTGAAAATCGAAGATTTTACTCCCTCATTTTGGGTCCCAAAGTTGGAAACCCTAATTTGACTTGCATGTCTATCAAATGACCTCTGTTTGACCTTTTGTTTTGCCACCACTCGCTTGTGGTTCTCAAATGGCAGCTTGCCTAATGGACCTCGGGGTTAAAAATAGTAAGTCACTAAGAACTGATCATCTCGCCTTGCATGTCATATCATTGCGTAGCTCTTGAAAAACCCATAAAGAATATCCAGACATGCATTAAAAACTCTAACATGCAAACCCTAAAAATAGCCTCCGAAGGCTAAATACTTAAAGTCCTAATCCTGGTTTGCATGTTACACTGTTGCGAA
Source organism: Sequoia sempervirens (assembly GCA_007258455.2). Taxonomy (NCBI): domain Eukaryota; kingdom Viridiplantae; phylum Streptophyta; class Pinopsida; order Cupressales; family Cupressaceae; genus Sequoia; species Sequoia sempervirens. The sequence goes on from VDFB02082194.1 coordinate 45,030, forward strand.
GCCCTCGAAAAACCCACAAGGAATATCCAGACATGCATTGAAAAACTTTGCATATAAAGCCTAAAATTTGCTCTGGAAGCTGAACTTGCTAAAAATAGACAGTTGTCTGTTTTGGCTCAAAATTTGCAGACAAGCAGCCTGACATGTTCTGGATGCAGTGTGACTGAGAGAACTTCAGAAGTGCTTTGAAAACGCCCTAAATTGAACACTTACTAAAAATAGTAAGTTGTTAGAATTCACTGAAATTTAGCTAGAAACCTGCTGGAAGCATATTGACTGCAATACGAAGCTCAGATTCCAACTTATTCACTCCATTTGACCTCTACTTGACTAAGAAAGTACAAACCCTAATTCTATAGACTTGGCCGAAATTTTACGTTTAAGCTCACAGATGGGCACATCCCCGGAAAGCGGACAGTAGGAGACAGAGAGAGAGAGAGACAAAACCAAAGCCAAAAGACCAAAATGGAGCAAAAATTAGGGGGGTCCCCATTTTGAATGGAGCGATGCATGAAAAGGTCACAACAGGAGGTCAACCCATACATATAAATATTTTATTTGCTTTAATTTCAAATTCAAGAGGGGCACCAATTAGGAGGGAATTCACCAACAATAAAAATTATTAACATAGTTTCACAAAATTTCCCGACAGGGGGACGCGAGGACGTGGGGACAAGTTTTAGGGACAAGGGGACCAAGGACCTAAGTTTGGGGACGGCAAGGGGGCGGTGGCAGGGTGGCGGAAGGGCAACGGTGCTGAAATACATATAGTACTTGAAAAAATAGTTATAACATGTATAAGTATAAGAATTACAAATGAAACTTTGGGAAACTAGTTTTAAACATTTGAATTTTGAAGTGAACATTAACTTGGCATCACTCCTCTTCTTTCTCTTCATCTTGCTCCTCCTCAACCCTCTTGATCTTCATTCTCACTCTTTCACCTTACATGTGTAGCTTTCACTCTCACACTCACACTCACACTCACACTATTAGCTTCTTGTTGATTTGTTTTTTTGAATTGAATTGACGATAGAAGGTAGTTTTATAGAGTTTGTGAGGTTTGGGTGGGGCCAATAGGCCATTAGGGTTTGGTCTAAGGCATAGAGTTCAAAGAAAATTTTGATTTTTTAAAAAAGATTTTATTATTGGTCGTCTAGCCACAAGAGATTTGAGGTCTTCGAGATGGTCTGAAGACTCCTAGGAGTCCCCTAGACGTCTCAGGGATGCCCCGAAGTCCCAACAACATCTTGGAGACAACATCATTGGTGGTGGGGTGGCGGTGTTGGTGGTGGGGCTGCAAGGGGACGTCCCCCCAAGTCCCCAAGTCTCTGAGATGGGGATGTCTCAAAAACATGGGGTTTTTGGGTGAGACACGTCCCTATGGAACACTAATAATTAATGACTTCCTTGTGATGATGAAACGGTCTTGGAATGGGTGCAATTTCTTCTACCTTCATTGTGACATGACATTAATGTAACTTTTCCATCACACATCTTTAACATCAATGACAAACTATCCATGCCCCTTTGACATCAATGACAATATTTCCAACACATTTTGCATTAAGGAAAACATCTTTGTGCTAAGATGCTCTAGTAGGGAAAGTGTTATCTGCATATGTTACTCAAAAGTCTTCTTCAATCACTATATGGCCATTATAAACTATTCCAAGCCATTACTTACACCTACAAACTCTGCTCTACAATTTCCACTAGTATTGGGCATGAGGGAATAAGTACAAGCTACATTTTCAGTGATTTTAGATTGTATTTATTGTAATCCTTTAGCAGTCTTATTATGGTCATTGTTGTGGAACATAAGAATATTTGTTGTGTTGGGTGAAAATTATGTAATCAACTTTTCAATAGATTACACAACTAGGACTTCAGCCACAGCTATGTGAGATGTAAATCTCTCCTCTCAGAAAGGGGAGGCACCCTTCTTACTGCTTATGGAAGAAACAATAAAACTTTAAGTATTTACACAATACACATTATACTTACAAAATGGGGGGTATGTGTCGCATTCATCCTTCTCTCTTTTTTCAGAGAAGATGTTTACAATACTTCATTATTGGAAGTTCTTAATTCACGATAACTCTAAACGATCAACAAGTAGTAATGCCAATACCTCTATCTTGTCAAAGCAAAGCGTAGAGGTACCAGAAATGATTAACAATAAACAAGTAAAATAAAAGGGAAAGCTCACGAAGGCACAAAGTCGTTCCATAGCTTTTTCAATGATGGATCTATGAAAGATGTGTCATTTGTCGCATTAGAAGCACAAAGTCTTCTTAGATGCAGCAATTCCTTTAACAGCATGAACGATTACAAGCACAAAGTCTTGTAGATCATTCAACCAAAGTATCCAAACAATAAACTCAAATCCAAATAAGAAATGCAACACAAAGTTTACATAAATTACTTGAAGCCCTTAGATCTCACACAATAATCACCACCAATCTTAATCAACTTCAAAAGACGATTGATCCAACGCAAAGTTTGGTATGCAACTTCCTTCTTTATTGATAAGATTCAAATTCGCAAAGCATGAACACAAAGTTTCACAATTTGTTGCAAAAAGAGCAGCACTTCGTTGCTAGAGATAAAAGATCCACATTACAATAGAAATCCCTCATATATATAATGGAGAGGGATGAGCAAATCTAGGAAAGTAGTTGAGTAAAATTAGGAAAGTTAGGTGAGCTAATTAAGGAAAATCTCACCTAACTTTGACCAAAGTCAAAGTGTAATTTGTCTTCAAGAAATTACATCTCAAATTTTCGGTGTAATTACATTTTGAGAAAAGACATTTAAGATGTCAAAAACTATTTACAAGATGCATAATGAAAAGCATCAGAAAGTTGAACACTTGGAAATCAAGAATCTTCATGGTTCCTTGCTTTGGGCGCGGAGGTCTTCATATTTCTTCTTGGTCTCCTGTATGAACACATCATCAGGGCCTACTGTGTAATCAACAAGGGTGTGAACTCTTGTGATCGACCTTCTGGCAAATGAATGGATTTTCTTGCACCCGCGAAGATGCGCCTTGAGATTATCAAGTGTCAACCATATATCGCAAATGACATGTATTGAGGCTTCGGAAAAATTGACATCCTCAACTTGCTGCATGACGACTTCTTTGTAGATCTGGGATAGTTCACTGGATTAGAAGATGTCACCTTTAGGATCACTTGATGAAATCTAGAGAGAAACTGCAAGGATGGTGAATCAACAGATGTTTAGCAGAAAAAGCAGCATTGGGAAGCGTAAAGTGAGCAATGATGTTGAGCACGCTTGAAACGAGTGACTAGGCATGAAAAATGATGCAGGAGCGAAGAAACGGGGTCCTGTTGTGACCTTTTTCACACATCGCCCCATTGCAAATGGGGACCCCCTAATTTTTGCTTCGTTTCGAACTTTTGGCTTGATTTTAGTTAGTTTTCCTGTTGTCTCTCTCTCTCTTTCTGTCCCTTTTCTGCTGTTCGCTTTTCGGGGATATGCCCGTCTATGAGCTTAAACATGAAATTTTGGCTAAGTCTAAGAATTAGGATTTTGAATTTTCTGGGCAGTTCGAAGTCAAAATGAAGTGAATGAATTGAAATCTGAGACTAACATTACAGTCAGTATGCTTCCAGCAAGCTCTCAGCTAAATTTCATCAAATTCTGGCAACTTACTATTTTTAG
>VDFB02082195.1:0-23788 GCA_007258455.2 Sequoia sempervirens
TATCATAAGGACGAGGAAGAATCTTGCCTTGTGGAGACACAAGAATTACTTGATGGTACTTTAAAGGAATGTTTGGAGGCCTGAGACAAAGAGGATTTAGTTGATTGCAAGAAACAAGGTTTCGAGGAGTACGTGAAGACTAAAGAAGACACCAAACCAATCATGTTGAGTCCATATCAAGGAGATATGGTTTCATTTGATATTCCTTCATTGCCTTTGCATCATGATTTGGATATATTCGAGACAAATGTTGCCCATACATATGATAATGAGCTAAGTGTGTTGGATAAGATCGATTTGACATTGTGGGATCATATGGAGGATAAGGATGTCATAGCTGTGAAAGATCATGTGGTCGAAGATTCTACTCATTGCTTTGATGGTGATCCCTCGATGGAGCATGACAATGACCATGTTTCCACACATGAAGACCATACTAATGAGGAAACAGACTTGAAGAAACAAGCAGAGGAGGTACAATCAGAATCGTTGCATGAGAGCGTTGACACACATCCTCTGAGAAGCCAACTAAGGGTCAACAAAGGTATGGTTGGTTTGACTCTACACCGCTTTGATTATATTCATAAGATGATAGCAATTTTGTGTTGGAAGATTCTAGAGAAGCATGATGATTTTGAGGAGTTGCATGAGCTCAAGGAATCCTTGACGGTGGTCAAATCCGACTACCTATACTCACTAGCAGATAGAGATTATCTCCTCAATTTGAGTAAGATATACTATGATGTTTCGAGAGGGGAAGAAGATAAGGTAGATGAGCATGGTGGAGAATTGAGCACAACACAAGCTTTATTTCACATAACAGGATTCCCAAGTCATACAGAGGTTGCATCCATGGAAGAAGACAACATGAAGATGGTCCAAGAAGGAATTATGGAAGATGAATTTGAGGGATCTTATGATGGAGATATAGAGACATATACACATGATAATCATAGTGACACTATCACAAGGTACAGAGTCAATTCAGATTTTGATATGCATTCTAACAATTCTTTGTTTTGGCATGGTCTTGGGGATGATTGGAAGAATCACTTAAAGGTGACTAGGGATGAGGAGGTTCAAACCTTGTCTAAGTTGGATGGCACAAGGAGTGTCCTTGATTTCATACAAAGGGCAGCTACGAGACAGGGTGAACTAAGCATCAGCCTTAGAGATTTGAAAGAGATAAAGGACACTATGGAAGGCACCAAATTGACATACTTACACATTTGATCAAGGACAAGGACAAAGCAATTGAGTATGTAGACACAATGATGGCTACTTCCAGAAGGTATGCGAAAGAGGTTGGCCAAATTATGGAGGAGATTGACAACACACAGGAAGACCTTAGACTAATCCATCACTCCAAGAGCTCAAAGTTCTAGATTCCTCTTTCTCTTAGGAATATTCTTGTGGTTTGCAGAGAGCAGCCCATGGCAGAGTATTCTGAGGATACCTTTGCACGAATGACCTTGGAAGGCAAAAATTAGGGCAACAGGTATTGAGTGTTTGACGATATAATATACGTCGAGGACAAAATCTTCTTGGTGACAGGATCGAGGTTAAAGAATGACGTAATGAAGGCCTTTCATGATATCTCAACAGTAGGCCATTCAAGTGTATTGGAGACCTACAGACAGTTGCATGAGAGATTCTTAGAGAAGACATTCTGCAACATTTTTAGAGGTGTATGACTTACCATCAGGGAAAGCTATGACATCTGCCACATTCACCATTTATGATAGAGTCGGAGGAGCAAGAGGATTGTTTAAAGATGGATAACACAATTTGCATTTGGAGGATCTAGGTAGGAGAATCTTTGCCATTGGATAGCATGGGAGTTTTGGACCTCACCAAAAATAGTTGTGCTTGGAGAACACATTCTTTCGATGCGGTCATGCCAAAAGAAAGTTTGCTTTTCGACCCTTTTGATGGTGTCAAGAGTTGGAACTTGTGGACTACATCTAAGGTACAGGATGATGAGATTCCACCATATTGGGATAGTGGTGGCATAGTGAGAGACAATAACTATTTCATTTTCAGCTCACATGGAGAGATGATAGCTTGGGATTTGGGCATTGTGTTCCACACTACACTACCTCACTATGCTTGGAACACCAAGACAACGTAATAGCCGCATAGTGGATACATGTTGGGATTCACTTGGGATCCGAGAGTTAGCATGGAGTTTGGTATGATCCATGATAGGGGAGTTCAACAGTTGCCCTGTAGATTTATAATGAGGCTTTGGGATTCGGGTGTTAATTGTTCAAAGACACATAGATTGTTTCCTCAGTATGAGCAAAGCAATGTTTATATCAGAGTAGCGTAAGGGACTTCATTATTGCAGGGATGGAGCAAAATTGAGTTCATCCATGAGTTTTGGTGGGACACCTCCCATGATGCTTCTTGGCATTGCTTGAGGACAAGCAATTTTCGGGATGGGAGGATTGTCATGTCCCCATTTTGGGACCTATTTCCAGCTGGTGGGAAAAAGCATTTTTTAAATGCTAATTTAAAATAATATTAAACTAATAATGATAATATTAAATATATATTTTTTTATTCAAGGGGTAAACGCTTTTGACTGGAGCTATGAACCAGATACAACCATTCAACAATACCACCCCAATGGGGTTTGAACCTTGGTGGCAAGAACAACAATGCCACCTATAAACCATCACACCATGCCAATATTGGTGATAATATTAAATATTAAATAATAATATAAAATTTAAATTATTTATCATAACATTTAAATTTGTATGCATCTCTAGCCAACTCAATTTGAGGAGGCATCTCGATTAGTATTTATATGCTAGCAATGGTTGTTTTTGATTATCGAATCAAGATTTTGTAGCTGGAGTGTAGCTTCTAGTATCTGTCAGGGGCGAAACCCCCTACAGATCTTCAACGGAGTGGGACAAAAACCCCATTTTGTAATTTGAGACTTTGTTGACCTTCACATATCTTCAAGGTGAGATCTCCATTGTGCATCATTAATGTGGGTGGTTGAATATTACTTCTAGCGTGTATGTTCGGGTCATTGAGACCCGCGAATCAGTGGGTAGCATTCTCCAGGGTCGGTCAGATACTGACTATGTAATGTGCCTCATAGAATTCATATTCAATGACATTTCGATATTCTTCCGGTGGTCTCCTAGCGAATACCAACATCAAGATAAATTGCTGAGACTTCAACTTCTTTCTTGGGCGTAGCCATAGACACAGGAAGAATTTGGAGTTAGCCAGCATTTCCAAATCCGCAATCCATAGATGCTCAATCTTCCACAGCAGACACAAGTTTGCATTCCAGTAAGTGGATATCCATATATTCATTGGGCTTTTAGGTGCATAATTGCGTGGTCATGGCAAGTTATTGGGAGCACTGGAGTCATCGTATAGACCCAGACCGCGGATTTGAATGGAATTCTATCTCATGTTTTGGGTTGATGTCATCTATGGTTCTGAATTCTGCAATTGTGACTATTGAGAGTCTGAGTCTCTCAAGTTGTTTTGTCAATAATAAACTTTGAACCCATCTAAATCCTGTAAGGTGTGCAAATTGAATACTGCCATGTGATGTGTTTTGCCTATTTCCTGTGCACAATCATTTTAAGTTCAAGAAGTTAATTTGTAATAAGTCATTGCTATGTGAAGATTGATCCTAGTGTATCAGTAATATTAAACAACCTATGATTGAAGTTAAATTAGATTTGGAGACTCAATCTTGAACAACATCTGTCTCTTCCTAGACTACTTGAATTGTGTGAATTCAGGCCGGGTATCTTACAGTACAAATGACATAGCCATACTCTAGTTCCCGTTGAATTTTTTTTCTTGTGTTTGTCTATGGCTATTGCAAATTGTAAAAGGGTTTTTAGGATTAAATAGGTTCTTTGCATAAGTTTTTGACGAGTTCAAAGGGGTATTCAACTGGGTTGTTTGAATTAATAGTTCCTACAACAAACCCCCACTCTTAGAAGAACCCCCCATATTGCAGCTATGGCCTCTTTATTGAATTTGAACCTCTTCTTGGTACTATCCTCATTACTGCTCATCGTTTTTTTTTTTTGGTTGAAATTTAAAAATACAGCTGCAAGTGCAAACATTAAACAAAAAACAAACAAATAATCCTACCTGAGTGTTTTCAAAACTTTGAAAAAACCAAAGAAAAATTGTAAAGGAACTTATGCTAATGAACAATGGATAGTAAACTTACCTCAAGTGATGTAGTTTTGATACTCTCTTGCCTTCTTCTCACTCTTGTTCTCTTCTCTTCACATTGTTTTTCTCTTCTCTTCTCAGTGTTCTCTTTCTTTATTGTTTGTTGTTTTTTTTTTGTTTGTAGTTGTTGGTATGGCTGTTTTGGGCTTATAGTTGGTGTCAAGGGGTGTGGTGGTTTGGGTTTCCTATGCCCCTCCCATCCTTTTTTAGATTGGGTCATAGACGTCCCATGGATGCTCAAGGGATGTCTGGGCATCTACTGCTGTTTCTTGGGAGAAAATGGCATAGAGTAAAGCACTTTAGAAGGTTACAACCTCAGCATCTCAATGATAGCATAAATTGTAAAAATTAAAAAATGTGATTGTTAATCTGGAACTCTCACCTGCTCACATGAAGAACTGGGATGTGGTGGGCTGCATGCCAACCTTAGGACAAATGTGGATTTCTAAATTTTCCCTACCAATACTAAAATCAGGGTCTGTAGAGCTACTAATAATGCAAAACTACTCCACAAAGTTTGAGCTATCTGATGTCTGCTCATGTTTTTAGCTTGCGACAATTGACATACGACAAAATAGTTACCTGCCCGTAAAAGCTAGAATTAATCCACACATTTCCATAAACTATGATGATGAGAGGGTACATAAATACCTCTAAAAAAATAAAGTTTCATGTGTGATTGCTTAGGTGGGTGTATCTGACTTAAGTGAACCTAACCCATCCAAGTAATGAATAATAAAGTTGGCCTGACTGGTATTGATCTTTACTTCAAATTGGTATTAATTATTAAACTTCTCCATTTTGATACTATTTACCTTTGAAAAAAATAAAAATAACCTATTATTTATATTATTTATTCTCTTATTTTGTGAGGTTTCAGGCTTGGATTTGATTGAGAAAACCTGCTTGATATTACTGATAACATCATTTTTCTATCCTTGGGGTGTTGTTTTTTTAAAAAGGGATAGGGAATTGTTGTGACTTTTTCACACATCGCCTCATTCAAAATGGGGACCCCCTAATTTTTGCTCTGTTCCCGTCTGTTGGCTTTGGTCCTGTGTCTATCTCTCTCTATTGTCTCTCACTTTTTCTGATGATGCACCTTTCTTTTGACCTGGTTTGGAATTTTGGTCAAGTCTAGAGAGCGTTTTGATGATTTTGGGTTTACAACCTTCAGGCTACTTTGAGGTCAAATTGAGTTGGCTAATTGAAATCTGAATTTGGGATGGCTGTTAGATGGCTCTAGGCAGATTCCCACTGAATTTTCACTGAATTCTGACAACTCACTATTTTTAGTAAGTACCAATTTGTGCTTATTTCTTAGGATTTCTCAAAATCTGACTGTTGCACTGCACTTAGAATGCTTTAAGCTACTTGCCTGGAAATTTTGAGCTGAATTGGAGAACTTACTATTTTTAGTAGTTCGGGTTTCAGAAGCTATTTTTAGGATTTGCATGTGTGATTTTTCAATGCATGTTCGGAGAATCTTTCTGGGTTTTTTGAGACCTTCGCAATGGTATAACATGCAAGCTGAGATATGGACTTTCAACAATTTTGGCTTCAGAGGCTATTTTTAGGGTTTGCATGCAAGATTTTTTGATGCATTTTAGGATATTCTTTATGGGTTTTTCAAGAGCTTCGCAATGATATGACATGCAAGCAGAGTTGATCATTTTTCAGGAAACTTGCTATTTTTAGCTAGTGCTCACATGTAGACCAGTTTATTGGGTTTTTTTGGGTTTTTTGAGATCTCTTGGGTAGTGTGATATGGAAACTCATTCGACAAGCGGTTGGTCACTTTTTCAAGAATTTACTATTTTTAGCAGGTCCACTCCAACAGCTCCCCAACACTTTAGAATCACGAACAAGGTGACATGCAACAGAAACGGGGTCAAACGAAGGTCATTTGAGGTGCATGCAACTCATATTAGGGTTTTCAGCTTTGAGACTCAAAATGAGGGGTAAAACGCTAGAATCTCCGAAAACTAATATATCCCATTGCGATCAGTATCTTTCAAGGATCCACTGGTAAAATTTGAGCTCAATTTGACAAGTTACTATTTATAGTAAGTCACTTATGAAACAGGGCTATAAATAGTAGGTCAACAATAGGCACCAGTGTGAACAGGTCAAACAGGTTACGAGGACCCCATGGAACAAATCTCAAGTCAAATAGAGTTGCAGAAGTTTGAAAATTAGGCACTTGCTATTTTTAGCAGGTCCATGCAGAAGAATTAGGGAATCCTAAAAGGCTGGGCGAAACGCGAGAGTCTCTGAGAAGCGGTACCCTATCACGATCAACATTCTTCAGGGAGTCTACTCATGAAATTTGAGCTCATTCTGAACACTTACTATTTTTAACAAGTCACTAAAAATGGCAGGTGCATGCAAACATTAGGGGTTAGCAGGTTGGTCTTGTCACGAAAGTCAAGTTGAACAAAGATCAGGTCTTCAGAGGTGGAAAATCCTTGAAAATCATGAAGACTTCGAAACTTTCTAAAAATAGTAAATGAGGGCAAGCAGGCATGAAAAGTTTCTAAGTTTGAAACTTGAAACCCTAGCCTCCATATGCACCCGGGTTGAGAGTTGATGAGTTGAAATTTTCTAAGTGATTGAAATTTGAAGCACAAGACCCCAAATGCGCCCAACTTGCATGATGGCATGAGATTTGTCTAAGGCTAGAGAAAATAGAAGTAGCCCACCTCAAATGCGCCCTTGAGAGGAGGCTGGGTGGAGAAAATTGTCTAAGTTTGTGGAGAAATGAAAGCTTCCCTTGCCAAATGCGCTTTAAGAAGCTGGAGGAAGCTTGAAATTTGTTTAAGGTAATAAATTGGAAGTCTACTACCTTAAATGCGCCCTAGCGTAGGAAGAGGTGCAAGAAGTATGCTAAGTTTGAATAAAATGAAAGTTCATGGGTCTAAATGCGCCCCAAGGTGGAGTGAGGGGATGAAAAAATGTTTAAGTGTGAAAAATGAGAGTACAAGGTCTAAAATGCGCCCTCATCAAGGATGGAGAAGGAAATTTGTCTAAGTGTTGGAAACTCAAACTTCACCCCCCCAAAATGTGCCCCAAAGCGGAGTGAGGACATGAAAAACAATCAAAGTGTTGCAAATTGAAAGTTCTCCCCCCCAAATGCGCCCAAGAACAAGTTGAGCATGGAAATTTTTCTAAGGCAAGTGAATTGAAAGTAGGGCTAGTGAAATGTGCCTGAGGTGAAGGGGGGAGGTTAGGAAATATGCTAAGTGTTCAAAAATGGAAGTACAAGGGGTAAAATGCGCCCTTGGAAAAGAGGTGACTAAGAAATTTGTTTGAGTGTTGAAAATGGTAGTGCAAGGTGGCAAATGCACCCTAGCAACATGGGGGAGGTTGAAGAGATTCTAAGTGCTCAACATGAAGGTAGAAGGTGTGGAATGCGCTCAAGCCTTGGTTGCTTAAGTGTTAAAAAAAATAGAAGCACAAGAGGTTAGATACGCCCAAGTTAAATTGAGAGCTAGATAAAAGTTTCTAAGGCATGGAAAATGTCAGTACACCCTCCTAATTGCGCCCAAACTGAAGAGGGGGGTAATGAAAAATATTCTAAGTGATGAAAAATGAAAGTTGACACCCCCAAATGCGCCCTAGGGGACGAAGGTGTAAAAATGTTCTAGGGCATGTCAAAATGAAACTTCAGGTGGTAAATACGCCCTAAGAAGAGGTGGAGAAAATTTGGCTAAAGTCATCAAAAGAATAACCTCAACCCCTCATATGTGCCCAACTTGAAGGAGGAAGCAAAAAAACGCCTAAGGCACAAAATCAAACCTCCACCTATCATATGCACCCAAGTCAAAGGAATTGTGATGAGAATTTTCGAAGTCTGTGAAAAATAAAAGCTCAACATCCTAAATGCGCCCAACTTGGAGAACTGGTGTACGTTGATCAAGAAATTGTCTAAGGCATGAAAAATCAGAAGCTTGACCCCTCAAATGCATCCTATAAGGAGATGGGTCCAAATGAGCCTTTAACACAAGATGGTAAATGTAGACTCTAAGATATGCCAGCGTATTCAGAGGAACTGCATTCAAGGAAGAGACATCAAAGTGAGAAGTTTTCTAAGGGAGAAATGAAACACCAACATCCCAAATGCACCCTCAAGATGAAGAAATTTGCCTAAGGAAAAAATGAAGTAGAGCCCATCAAAATGCGCCCATGATGAAAGGTTATAAAGGAGGCAAAGTTTGCTAAAAAAATGATCAATGTTGTCAAGATCCAAAGATCAATCAGGCCTTGGAAATAAGAACACGGGGATCAGGTAAGTGAGAAGTGAATTTATATTATAAGTATTCTGATGCTCTTTCTTTTGGTTTTGCAGGATAAACGCCGAGGCCAAGGTCTCATGACTTGAGGTGATGGAACAAGGACAAAGGAGTTACATGTTGGAATTTCTCCACGGAGGTCTCATATGCACCCAACTCAGAGAGGTTGGTGGCAAGGAAGAAATGGGAGAATCCAAGACAAAGATCAGAGTAGAGAAAAGGATGAAGGCTGGGGCATTAAGGATCATCCTCAAGCACTAAAACGCCCTCAAGGCTAAGGATGAGGAATGAACAAAAAGCTTCAATGTTAAAGAATGACAACGGGATGGATTGAAGAACAAAGTAGAGGAACTCTTCCTAGGTGTGAAGTCCTTCTCCCGTTGTGACCCAGCAAGATGTTCTCCAACATACTCCGCAAAACCCAAGATGCAGTGGCAGCAAGGGGGAAAGATCATCATCAAAGAGGAAAAGAAGTTGTGGTCTTGGAGTTTCAGATTGAGAACGTGCCTACCATATCAGTCCAAGAAATTGAAGCAGTGGCTACCTGACTCATCCAGTTTGCAGTCAGAGCAAGAACAATGCGAACACGTTTCTGGACGAGAATCTTCTAGAAGATGGTGGACATTAATTGCTCATTTATTACTCCACTCTTCTTTGTGGGAGTTTTTAGGGTTAGAGCTTATGTGGCTCAATTTGAGCCGTTCATTGTAATTCAATTTGAGCCGTTCGTTGGACTGGGCCAACTATAAAAGGGGCATCCCCCCTCATTTGTAACATATAGAGTAGAGATCATAGAATAGTAGAGTATATAGAGACAACTTAGAGTTAGCATAGTTTCATAACATAGCATAGTTTGAAGAAGGAAAGTTTTTCCATTAAAGCTTTGTAAAAAATTGTTGTGAGCACTCTTATAATAAAAGAGTTTTCATTGATGATGATCTCATCTTTTGTTGTGAGCAGCTAGCAAGGTTTCTTCATCCTTTTGATTGAAGTAGGATCTTAAAGTAGAGTAAATTTCATTTTCATGCCTTTAGATAATTGTGGAATGCGGTGTTTAATCTAAGCAAGCTTCGCTTATCCAATCCACTAGCAGGCTCACTGACGGCGTGTTCGCCTTGTGTGGTCAACTGGAAACGTTGTGGAATTAACTTCAATTACGGTGTGAATGATGGTATGTGTCGTTGTGATGGTATCTTCATGTCAAATTGTGGTTTGAATATCTTTAGTTACCTCCCTTGAAGATTGAACCGACTTTGTGGAAGTTGTTCGAAGTGAGGCGAAGTGAAGTCTGGTTGAAGTTTGTTGAAATTGATCACCACGTCCTAAACTTAGAGTAGATTGTAGCATCTTTTATCCCTGCACTCATTTAAATTCAATATATTTCTGGTTAGTGTTAGGAAACTTGCACTTACTTGACAAATCTTTTGAATTACACGAAAACCCTTTAATCTGCTATTTGCCGTCTGCTGCTGAACAATTGCTTAAGTCCCCTCGTGATACCAACAAATCACAATGATCATCTGAGACTATCCACAGAATGAAGGAACCTTGGAGTTAAATGCATGATCTTTCTCGCAATCTTAGCATGCAGGAGACTTTATTCAAGAGAGGATAGAGTGACTATTGGGAAACTTTATTCTGTGTTGGTGCGGTCATAAAACACCTGTAAACAGGAATAAAGTCCTGTTAGTGAAAGGTGATTGCACCTTGTGATTTTTGCATGCTGCACGAGTTTTGAGTACAAGTTGAAATAGGGACAATGAAACAAGTATGGCTATAAGATTTTCTCAGGAATTTTGGAATTTGGACAATACCCCTCAAAAAATATTGGATTTCTCTAAAAATGTAGAGATAGAGTTTTTATGCTTACATGATCTATGGATTAGCCAAATAAAATGCAAACACCAAATTAGGCATTCAACGTAATGAATTAAATATTTATTTTCCTTAATTTTGAAAAAGTAGATGCAACGAACAACAAACTTATGACTCACATTTAAATGTTCATAGATCAATGCCAAGATCAATTGTCACTTGAAGAGACTAAAATGCTTCAATGAGAAATGTCATAAAAAATAGTACATGTAAGAGAATGCATTGCCCTCTTCCTTGAAATGCAATACATGCTATTAGACATAATGTTTAGAAGGTACTAATATTTGTAATGCCTTATACATTAATTATATCAAATAACATAATTAAGGTACTTACACAGTGTCACAACCGATGCAACTTGCTCCCTATATTCCAATGTATGCTGATTTCCCTTATCCTCTCCTTGTAATAATTGATATCAGAGGATTCTGTGGTGGTTTATTCAATTGCTATAGTGTAGGAAGAGATGTACATGGTTCAGATATAGATTGTCAACAAGTTTCGAGCAAGTGTGAACTGTATCAACTACTTATATTTGGTGATTATCCATGTGGAGAAGTCATGTTTGATGTAATGTGCAGTATGTTGGCATCTTGATACAATCATGTTTTGTTGTGTGATTACTGATTATTAGTATTCCATGTGGAAGTTAGACAATTGAGACAGTTGGAATTCCATGAGAATGTCTTGGTGGCTATATTTACTTGTATGGATTGGAATGAGGTTTGGTTTTTGGATGTTGGTTTCTAAAGGTATGTTAAACTTGTTGGAGGTTGCATGTTGTAGTTTACAAATTGCAATATTGTGCAAGAGCAACCTATTGGATGTAATTTGTAATGAATACAATTATTACTATCCTTTTGTTGGGATTTTTTCCTATAAGGGATTTCCACGTAAATTTGTGGCTTATGTGTATTTGTGGTTTGCATACAATTTCATGTGTTTCCTTATTGTGCTAATTGAATTATTATAACAATAATAATTGGGTTTGATCACATACTCTTGAGTAGTTTGAATATCCCATTCTATTGGTTGATTATAATAGGGATTAAATTCTCATTACAAATGTTGATAATTTTGATAAGTGTCGCAAAGAGGTGCCCTCAGCCAAAATTTATGTTTGATGATCTTGTATGTGAAGTTTAAAATGCCATTTTTGTTGTCTTTTCGGCAAGTTTGAAAAATGATTATCAAATATTAGATAATATCCATGCATTGTGTCTAAAAAAAATGGAAATCTCTACAAAGTTGGCTGAAGTTGAATCCTTTTTGAAACAGTTGCTTAGATTGAAGGAACTAAGTGACTAGGTATCTGCCATAAACAAATTAGTAGGTGATGAATATATGATTGCCTTGGTGTTGAATAGTCTTACCCCATCTTGTTAACCGTTATTGATTCCTTAAACCTATTGACTTAGAGTTAAACAGTGACCTTTAAGCGGTTCAATGTTCAATCCTTATCATTTGTAGAAGGAAAATAGACAAACAAAGTTAGGGGAGTCCACTTCTAGATGTACTAGAAGTGCTTTTGCAGTACAACACAAAATAAAAGTAAAACACACTATGAAAAATGGCTTAGAGAAATTTACAAAAATCAAGGCGAAGTGTTTCTATTGCTGTAAGTTTGGCCATGTCAAGAAGGAATGTGAAAGCATCAGTATGATTTGGTTAATAAGAAATTAAAAATTAGGCAAATGTTGCGACTAACAAAGTGGAACATGATTATAAAGACTCTATTAATATTTACCTTGATTCATGTGCATCATGTCATTTCACTTGTTAAAAGGTAGTATGTATATTTCACTATTTATAATTCTAATTTTGAATCGTTGTCTTTAAGAGATGATTGGTCTTGCCCAGTAGAAATGGTATTTTTGTGTTCTCTATGAAGCTATTAAGTATGTCTTTTGGAATGTTGTTTATTTTTATATAGACGAATAAAAACTTGATATCTACCAGGCAACTCATTTTGAACTCAAGTGTTATTGTAAATTTTAGTGGTGATGGATGTTTGGTTTCTAATGTGAAATAGAATAGGGTGGTTGCCCTTGGGATTGGGAAGGAAGGAAAATATAAGCTTGGTGATCCTACAATGGTGAAATTGCACTCTTACAGCCAAGGACAATAGGGTTTGCACATAATATGTGGCCATTTGAACATTCAATATTTTTTTGTGCTTAGTTGAAAGGATATGATTTACAGGTTGGCTTCTATTTAGGAAAAGTAGAATATCTATGTAGGGTGTTTGGTTGGAATACACAAGAAAGAACAATTTCCAATTGACAGTGCATGGTGGGCCAAAGGGTTTGTTGATCTCATGCATGCTGATTTGTGTATACCATATTGGAAATCAACAACATTAGAGGAAAGGGTATTTTCTAATTTTTGGTTGATCTTTTTCGAAGAGTGTGTTTTTATTTTCCCAAATTTATTTTTGAATGCTTTGATGCTTTTGTTAAATTCTAAGCATTGATAGAAAATTAGATTGGTAGGCACTTCAGTTGTCTTACTTTAGATAATGGAGGAGAGTTTACAAACAACTACAAGAATAATGTGACAAGGGATACAAAAACAATTCTCAATTTTTTAGAACTCGCATAAAAACCTCACAATTGTGGAAATGGTTTGTTGCATGTTGGATAACATGGGTGTGTCATTTCGATACTGGGATGAGGAAATAAAAATCCATGCAATGCTTTATAGTAAATGGCTCTTGAGTAAGCATGGTCTCAAAATATCCTTGTCTTTGATTATATACCTTATGCTATGTTTTTGAATAATAAAAGGAAAAAAATGAATATTGAGGAGGAAAACTCATGCTACTTATAGCGAGTAGTAAAAAAACATACAAGGTTTTTTCTGCTACTACTAACAAAATCATAATTAGCAAAGATGTGCAAATAAAGGAGTGCTAGCCCTTCTTTTCTAGCTTTTCTTCATATAGTATTAGTAGTTCTAATTAACATGCATATCCGATGTTTTGTTGTTGCTTTCTTTGTTGAATATTTATTCTATGACACTAGATGTATTGAGTTCTAGGAGGAGATCTAAATGGTATATGGTGCAATAAGTGTCTCCATCCCAACCCCACATTAGTCTAAATTACATGATTTGGATTTGAGTGATGCTTTTGGAGGTGTTACTTTGATATCTCAAGATCAGCTATGGAGGCGAACTAAGTGCTATTATACCACATTGTAAGATGTGCAAGAAGAACTTTCCCAATCAAACAAATGATCTAGAAGGCTAAGAAAGCAACTTGTTGGTTCTAAGGAGCATTTGAATTTTACTCTCAATGGCCTTATTTTAGGTGAATGAGGCAACCACGTAAAGCATAAGGGAGACTAGAGTAGGAAGCGCCTATGAATGTTTAGTATGATGCCTTAAGGAAAAATCATACTTGGATGTATCTAGAGTTGCCTCTATGCAACCAACTCATAAGATGCAAATGAGTGTATAAGGTGAAATGCAAGGCAATGCTACTTTGAAAAATTCAAGGCTTGTTTTGTTGCCAAAGGCTATTCATAACAAGAAAGAATCGAGCATGAGGCGGCTTTTGCTTGTGTTGTCAAAATGGACACATTTTTTTTAGTACTCTCCATTGCAGCCTTAGTATGGATGAAAAGTGTATTCGATCGATGTGAAGAGTGCTTTCTTGAACAAGGATCCAGACGAGTAGGGGTGTGGTACAATCAAAACGGTTTCAAACTTTCAAGTGCTAGGCAAGGAACATTTGGTTGTGTAAATTTGTTAGGTCCTTGTGTGGACTTAAGTAGGCTCCACGGGTTTGGTACATCAAAATTGATTAGCATATACAAAATTTTGGATTCATAAGTGTTGATTCTGGTAGCTTCGGTCAGATTCAATACGCAAGTAGAAGATTCGTAATTCTGATTGAATATTCTTTCTCTTATTATTTGTTTAGTTATGCGAGTAGTAATCTTCAATTTCTCTTGAGTGAGGATTCACGTCCTCAAAGGACACGTCACATAAGAAGACGTGTTTCCACTTTGTGGAGACACGTCCTCTTATGAGACATGTCTCTCTTTGAGAGACGTCCTCTCTACCATATACAAATATTGATTCAATCTCCTTTTACGGATATAGAAAAAGATAAATAGTCCGTATTAAGAAGATCTGAATAACATCGTCTGAGAATTCTAACTGAGTGTTCTTTCATAGTAATTGCCTTGGGATTTGCTTATTCTTATCTGCGTTTGTACCCTGATCAGATTTGTTAACCTGTAACATGGTATCAGAGCCAGGTTTTGGGGAATTGATCAGATTCGTTTAAACAGTTCAGTCAATCAAATCTTGTCTACAAAAATTTCAGGAAACCGATAAGGGTAGCATGTTGGAATCGAAAGCATACCTGGAGAAAGTCGTGTCCTTATTTAAAGTTAAGATTATGGCGGAATTAATGTTATAGATTACATTGTCGGATTCACTCCTTTCAGAAGAATAAAAGTGATGAGAAGAGTTCCGTTAATTAAAGTTGGCATCACAACGAACATACCAGGTCCAGATCGCGGCATTAGAGACATCGCATTTGGGTCGAGGACTGAAGATCAGGTATTCCAAAGGCAACCGAAACTCCTGCTACCGATTCCCTGTGTTAGACGTCACCACCAAAGAGTATGCGGGCTTGTGGCAAGGACGCGACACCAGCATCACGAGAGCCCTGTCGAAAACATACATTCCTGAGCATTGTTATATCGTACAGAGTTGAGAAGGGAAACGAATTCCGTATCTACGTATGTAGACTCCATCGCGCCCCTGAATATCATTCACGCCGAAGGAAGATTTGACGTGCGACCCACCTCCATCTTCAGGCATTGACTTTACCGGGACCCCTTCTGAGGTCGCTCATTGCTACCGCAATCTCTGAAACCGAGCTATCTTCTGTGAAAGTCAGACGGGATCCTTGTATCGGGTGGGGCACACCAAGTATCAGTGTTCTGTGTTGCGAAGTTCTCTTTGTGAAGTCAAGCTGTCGCTAGCAGTGACACATCATCAGATCGGAGCAGCCTCATCCTTGCCAAGTAGCGGCACTCACTTTAGTTTCTGGATATCGTCATATTGTGATCTGATCCTGGCGCATATGGTGTTGGGAATTTATTGTAATCAATTTGCAGAAAGGAGTATAATTGCAGTCTTAGTTTCTGTTGGAACCATTCAAATTTACCCAACCACCACTACAAATTCAGATATCAGTGATCGTGGCTGAATGTGTCAGCTTGGACCAAGGTCGGGGCATCAAACATGTGATCTCAATGATAACGATCGGCCTAAACAACACTTGGACACTTGGAGAGCAATATCAACCATGATTGGATTTAGACAGAGACGACGCCACTGCTAAGGGTGGAGCAAATTGCATTATTCAAATCTAATTCTCCCTGGGGTGTGCGGATAAATTGAGAAGTCCTGTGCACATCATCAGGATCGGGTCCTCTGTGCTTGCCTGCTTCCTTTTGTTGACCGTGATAATCCACTGATGGCTTATTGGATGAGTATCTCTGCTTGAAACATCTGGTGGAGAACACGTCTTCTTGGCTGCCGACTAGAACTGCGAAATTGCATTCAAGCTGGTGATTCGACGGGCATTATGTCGAGTTGTTTCATGTATTTCTGTTTAAGTGCAGCACTTAAAGAGATTCTGATTTCAACGAGATAAGTATTCTTTTGTTTATGTTTCTTTTGAAATCTGAGGTAAAATTTAGTCTACTGAGTTGTGCAGATCTGACATCGTTTATTTGAATCGTGTATGTTTAGTAAAGATCGTGGTTTCTCTTGAATAGTGATCTCTGAAATTAGATCCTTTGGAAGACACTTTATCATTGTGAATTGTTTCATACTAGTTGCGCAGATTGCTGAGTGTGACTCAGAAACGGAAAAGAGAACTGCAAGTTCGATTGTGACATCGACACCATTCTCTATGTGCATGGACCACGATGGTGCCTTGAGAGGCATGGCCCTATGTTGAATATGCTGGCTGCATAATGTGTCTATAAAATCTGAGTTGAGCAAACCATCTTTTGTATTGAGATTAACACTCTCGAGAGGATCAAAAGATGGAAGAAAGAGTTATATCAAAATTCAAATAAAGATAAGTTCTTTATTCCTTCTTTATGACTCTTTGATATATTTCTTTTATAGGTTGATTTACTTATTCATGTTCCAATATTGTTCATAAATTCTTATGTATTCATGCTATAACCTAAGATAGTAAACTTTGTATGATTCCAGCCTTGATATTTCTTTGGATAGTTATAAACAGTTAGTAATCTCTCTCTAAAGTGCTTCCAGGATAGATCTTAGAGCAGAAGGTGTTGAGAGATTGCATAGTGATGAAAAGCTTGAGGCATCTCATGAGGAAGTTGTGCCGACCAAAGAAATGATCAAGAATGAAGTCACATCTTGCAGCCATTGGGACTGAGTTGATGGCTAGAGGGAGTTCACTTCTAGAAGTCTTCTTTACAATCTCTGAAGCAGGGATCAAGAGGGAGTTTTGTAACTCACTGGGAAGAAGTGAAGATTACTGTATTGCAAAGCTAGGTGCTAAATCCTTAGAAGATCCCTTCAGCTGTTGAGATCAGAATTGCTCTAGACTGTCATCTGGATTTGACATTGGTAGCTCCGCAAACCTATTTAGAATAGAGTGATCTGGGATGAGGTTGAAGAGGGCAGCCCTGAATCTCTACAGAGGTGTGCGTTGGAAACCATTTCTCTAAAGCAAGTGTTGCAGGCAATCTTGAACGATGAGGTCAGGAGGTTGATGCAAGTGCTTGAAGATTCAGAGGGAGACTACTGAACCTAAAGAAGATGATCGAAAAGTACCTCTGGATGTTGTTTTAGGTTGAGGTCTACGATGATATCCTAGTGTAGCAGGAAGCAATCTTTTGTGGCACTAAGTACAACAGAAGCCGAACATATATTGCAGCCTCTATGAGAGCAAGAGAAGCAGCATGGCTCCGAAAATTGCTTATGGGATTATTTGTATTCCATGATAAATCAAAGCATATAGAGATTTCTTACCACTATGTGAGAGACATGGTAGAAAGGAATGTGATCCAGTTGGAATATATTAGTACAAACGATCAAACAACCTACATTCTCACCAAGCCTCTCTCTAGAGTTAAAGTTGAACACTTCAGGAAGAAACTTGGTATGGTTGAAATGTAAGTTATTGTTGAGATTGAGACTCAAATTGTTTATTTTGTACTAATGTATTTAAAAGATGTTTAATGTGTAAACTCTTTTGTCATGTGAGTGACTCCATGACTGTATGGGCTCAACCCCTGTGTACACTATTGAAAGGTGACGATCTTTCTAATAATGAACACTTGTATGTGACATTGTAAAGTGATGACTTTGCAATGATGAGTTGAACTATCATGATAGATATCATGTGACTTGATATCTGTGGACATGTCATGATAGTATCTTATGGACACCTTAATGGATATCATGAGACTTGATGTCTTTTGAAGATCATTGTGATCCCTAAGAGATAATCATGGTGGATAATTATATATATATCCGTGGATATGCCATGAATTATGGTAGATATCATGAGACTTGATGTCAGTGCACATACCATAATGAAGATGTGTTATGAAGAATGTCATGTGACTTGACAAATTTCTTGAAAACACATTATATCTTCAATATCATGTGTGAGGTGATATCCCTTCTTACTTGTTTTGAGTTATCTTCCCTAGCTAAGAGGGAGTGTTGATTCTGGTAGCTTCGGTCAGATTCAATATGCAAGTAGAAGATTCGTAATTCTGATTGAATATTTTTTCTCTTATTATTTGTTTAGTTATGCGAGTAGTAATCTTAAATTTCTCTTGAGTGAAGATTCACGTCCTCAAAGGACACGTCACATAAGAAGACGTGTCTCCACTTTGTGGAGACACGTCCTCTTATGAGACATGTCTCTCTTTGAGATACATCCTCTCTACCATATACAAATATTGATTCAATCTCCTTTTACGGATATAGAAAAAATAAATAGTCCGTATTAAGAAGATCTGAATAACATCGCTTGAGGATCCACTGGGTGTTCTTTCTTAGTAACGATCTTGGGATTTGCTTATTCTTATCTGTGTTTTTACCCTGATAAGATTTGTTAACCTGTAACAGTAATATTTATGGGTGTTGTTGTCGGCGGGTTGGTAGAGTGTGGATTGCAATGTTTGTGGTGTTTTCATTGGTGGTGATTTGGCCGACTATGTTCGGCTTCTAGAGGATTCAAAGATGGCAAAGTTTGGTAGCTCCAAGTTCATAATTTCTGTTTCTGTGGAGGGGTTGGAGTCGTTTGGTGCAGAAACACCCATTTCTTTGCTAGCGACAGAGAGACAAGCCGCTTTCAGAGAAATTATTGACCAACAACTTAAGCACGTTCTGCTTGACAAATATCCTTTGGTTTTGGTAGCAATAAAAATGGTCCTAGGGAAAGGCCATTTAGAGAGGAAGGATTATGCGAGGGATAATGCCTATATCTCCTCACACTTCTTGGCCTCGTTGCTGGATGTCAAGGTTCCCACTCTAGCAGACGTTCTGTATGGCTCTTTTAATTTTAATAAAAATATCAAACTCTTATGTATCAAAAAAAATACATACATAGAGACATATATTCAAAGTAAAGGAGAGTGTCTCATGGTGGTGAGTGCTATGTCAAGTGCGAGGGGTCCACGTTAGCATATGACACATTGACAAAAAACTTGAATTACATACAACTTTTAACTGATCATATCCCCAATTCTAACTCTTACAACCCTTAGGTGATCATGTAACTGATTACTATATATATAATTAGTTAAGGGGTTATATATAACTTGATACAACAGTATGATACAAATATGTATAACCCTTCCTAAAACAACATAATGATATTTCTATATAGCTTTAAACAACATTTTGATGCAAATATTTATAGCCATTTCTGAAACAACATTATGATATTTATATATAACTTGAAATAGTAGTATGATCATACAAATATTTATAAACCTTCCTGAAACAACATAATGATATTTTTATATAACTTTAAACAAAATTATGATGCAAATATTTATAACCATTTCTAAAACAACATTATGATATTTATATATATCTTAAAATAATAGTATGATTATGATACAAATATTTAGAACCTTCCTGAAACAACATTATGATATTTTTATATAACTTTAAACAACATTATGATGCAAATATTTATAACCATTTCTGAAATAACATTATGAAATATATATATATATATATATATATATAATAAAGTTATATTATATAGGGTTAGAAATATTTGTATCGTATTGCTGTTTCAAGTTATATATATATATATTGAAACAACAATACAATACAATTATGTAGAACCCTTTTTTGAAACAACATTATGATAAAAATGGAAAAACATTATATCATACATGTAAATGTCACTATAATTTAAGAACAAACAATCCATACAGATCTAATTAAGTTGAGTTTAAAAGAAGAAGACTATAGGAAACATATATATCTATCTATCTATCTATCTATATATATATAGTAGATATATGTATATATAGTAGATATATGTATATATAGTAGATATATGTATATATAGTAGATATATGTACATAGATATACATACATACATACATACATACATACATACATACATACATATATATCAATCAAAAAGTTGTATCGTAAAGGGTTAGAAATATTTGTATCATACTAAGTTATTTCAAGTTATATATAAATTTCATAGTGTTGTTTATATTTGTATCATAATGTTATATCATAATGTTGTTTTAGAAATGGTTATAAATATTTGTACATCATAATGTTGTTTAAAGGTATATAGAAATATCATTATTCTGTTTCATAGAGGGTTATAAATTGCAATTGGTTGAGGGTATCATATACTTGCTTATTAATGGTTTCATGCACCTATCTTTTGGCCAACTGTGCGTATGTATAAACTAAGGATGGTAGGTGGCATGATATGTATGTATGCAATTGCTTGTGAAGAAAATTATAATATGTATGAACATTAAACTTACAATAAACCATTGATTTCTTTCAAGAGTTCTAGGAGATTATCAAGCTTGACTTATTGGCAGTGGTTCAAGAATCTTAGCAGAACAAGCAGATGTTAAAGGCTCTGAACTCCACCTTCCTTGCGCTCATCCCCAAGTGTGAAGGGGCGGATAGACTAAGTAGATTTTGTCCCATATCTCTGTGCAATGTGGTGTATAAGATCATTTCGAAGTTAATTGCTAATAGGTTTAAAAAGTGGTTGCAGGTGCTCATTTATGAGGAGAAAAGTGGTTTTGTGGAGGGTCGGCAGATTTTGGATGGTATTGTTATTGCTGTTGAGACAATACATTCTATGGAAAATTCCAGAGAAAAGGCTATGTTTATCAAGCTCGATATGGCTAAGGCGTACGATAGAGTTCGATGGTCTTTTCTTCAGAAGGTTCTGACTGCTTTTGGCTTTGGAGATGATTGGATTAATTGGGTCATGAGTTGTGTCACATCTATCTTGTTCTCTGTTTTAATTAATGGGGAGCATTCTGAGCTATTCGGCGCGTCTCGTGGATTGAGGCAGGGTGACCCTCTCTCACCTTATTTGTTCCTTCTACTGGTTGAAGGCCTGAGACGCTTACTAAGAAGACATGTGGAGATGGGCCTTATCCAGAGGTGGAGATGGGGAGGTGACTTACCCCCGCAATCCCATCTATAGTTTGTGGACGACATGACTTTGATGGGTGTGGCCACTACTTAGGAAGCTGCGAATATCCACAAGGTTCTGGATATTTATCTTGTGGCGTCAGGTCAATCAATCAACGATGACAAGTCTTCCATCTTTTTCTTCAACACTTCGAAGTCTATTCAAAGGAGAATTGCTTAGAATCTTCAATTTCAGTTTGGGGCTCTTCCTTTGTCTTATCTTGGGATTCCTATTGCTGCGGGCAGGTTAACTAGGGAGTCGTGGCAACCCATTCTGGATAAATTTCGTGCGAAAGTCACCCATTGGACCAATCGCTAGCTCTCCTTTGCGGGTCGTGTTCAGTTGCTTAAGTCTGTTGTTCAAGCTCTTCCGATCTATCAGAGTATGCTTTGGGTGGCCCGATGGAGCTTTTATTTAGAAATGGATGCCTTGGCTAGACGAGAATTTTTATGGGAACGGAAGTTTGATGTCTTTGAATTGGAGTTTGAAGTTGGTGGGATACTATTTCATGTTGCCCTAAAGCGGTGTAATTGGTTTGGGAATACAGGAGTCCTTGGCATTTTGGGAAGGCATTGCTTGACTAAACTATATTGGCGGTGGTGCAATGAGCTGGATAGATATGGTCAGATTCTCTCCCATAAAGTATCTTAGGATGCTCCTCGAGAGAGGATATCTCTCGTTACTTTTGGATTCGGAGAGGAAAGGGATCAACTATTTGGGCTACTCTTAAGAAGGTGTTAAGCTTGTCCAAAGATGGCTTATTTTGGATGTGGCGTGGGAATGAAGGTTCAGTTTTGGTTTGACTCTTGGGATGGTTTCCCACCCATTATCTCCCAATTCCCTAACTTGTGACCCTAAGTAGAAGATTGGAGTAGTCTTTGGCAGCCGAGGTGAGGCGGGTAGTTGATTTCTTTCGGGGGTATATGTGTGCTAGGTGGAGGAATCTGTTGAGTGGCAGATGGAGGGTATGGAGAAAGTGTGCTGATCTTCATAATATTCTTGCAAGCAAGCAATGCAAATCCCTCATAGATAAGGATGTTCTTGTGTGGTCTCCCAACCAGAAAGGTCATTACATGGTTGCCTCTGGTTACCAGAGGCTACTCTCTCAAAATTTTGAGGGGGGGAGGTGCCTTGGTGGAAGAGGGTGTGGAATAAATTTTCTTGGCTGAAGTGCAACTGCTTCGTGTGGACCTTGGCTTGGAATAGGTGTCTAACTTGGGACAATATTCATAAATGTGAATTTCAGGGCCTTTCCAAATGTGTTCTTTGTGGGAATGGTGAGGAGGATTCTTCTCATCTATTTTTTTGGTGTTCTTTCACGTTGCAACTTTGGCACTATTGGTGGGGAGTGTGGAACAGTCCCTGCGTTCATGCCTCCTCCTTGGTGGAATTCTGGACTAGCTTGGGGAGACCTCCCTCAATGGCTCCTTTTCTGCAGGATGCATGGAATGTAGGGCGTATCTTCTTATTCTGGTAGGTTTGGCTGGAAAGAAATAGGAGGATTTTCAAAGGGGAGAGCTTGTAGATACAACAGGTTTGGTTCAGAATCCTTAGTATGATTCAGGAAACGATTAAAGCTAAGGGAGATGTGGTGTTTCTGCTGGAGAGAAGGGATGCAGATTTGGTGGCTAGGCTGGGCATTCTTGGGTTTTCCTCGACCTCTGCTTGTAGTAAAAGGGGTAGGCAAGGGAGTCAACGAGTTCAAAGAGGGGGTCATTTGCAGCTTCTTGCAGTTGGCACTTTGAAGGTCAATATTGATGGCTCTTCCAAAGGAAATCCAAGACCGGCTGGAGTTGGTGGGGTTGGTAGGGACTCTTCTAGTTTGGTGGTTTTCCTCTTTTCTATCTATAAAGGAGTTCAAACTATCAACTGTATGGAAGGATTGGCAATCCTTTATGCTTTGGAACAGGCCTACGAGTTGGGATGGTGCCAGGTGATTTGTGAATTAGATTCTCAAGTGCTGGTCAACTTGCTTAATGCTCAGAAGGTGTTTGATGTTAGCTGGTAGTTGGTAGTGATGGTGCAATAGATCTTATAGATTGGATCTTTGATGGAGATGGTGTCATTTTTTCATATTCCAAGGGAATGGAATAGGACAGTTGTTGTCTGGCAAAATGGGCTTTAGAGCATTTGGATGGCTGAAAGATTGAAGATAGGGTTCAGATCCCCCTGGAACTCTGTCTGGACTTGGATAAGGTTCTTGCTGAGGACAACATGGGTGCTAATTGATTGTTTCTTTGCCCTGTTGGGTAGGTTGTTTGGTTCCTTCGGGCTCTTGCCCTTGACTTTGTTGTAATGCTTCTTTATGTTATTCAATAAAGTTCTTACCCCCTTTTTTATAATTTTTTTTTTTTTACAATAAACCAACCATAAATATAATCCATTTTAATGTAAATGAACAAGGCTATATGAAACATCATTTTCTATAACTCTGCAATTTATATGTATCATATACTCGACTGTCAAGGGTTTATCTTTTGGACGACTATGTGAAAAAGATGTAGTAAGGATGATATGTGGAATGAATATCAAAAAATGAATATAAAATATTGAAACAACTTTGAAATAGACATACTGTGGAAGTTGAAGCAGGTGGTTGCAGAAGTTTGGAGGAGCTCTCTTAAATTACTCTCCAATAGTGTCTCTAATAGAAACTCACAAATTTGAAATG
>VDFB02082196.1:0-10566 GCA_007258455.2 Sequoia sempervirens
TAAGGAATTTCTAAAATACAATATACATATATATTTTGAAGGTTTTCCAATCACGGAAAACGAAAAAACATACAGAACCTTTATTTATCTATTAAATTCAGTTTTTATTTAAATCCTTCAAAAGAAAGAACATTTCAATAAACAGGTGAACAATTACTTGTATATAAACCTGTATATACCTATATAATATTTTATTTTATTTTATTTGTATATATATCAGAACAATAGCTCAACCCATAGTAAAATATATTTGTTTGAGTAGAAAAATAGAATTAAATGTATATATATATAAACAAACAATACATATATATATACACTACAAGTGATTCCACAGATGGCATCTATTTAAAAATTGTTTTTCTTTAACAGAACTAAGAGGAAACTAGGTTCAACAATTCAATCCATAACAATAACAATTTTCTTTTTCAACACAATTATTTCAACAATTACATTATATAATGAAGAACTTCAGAGGATTTTTGCTATAGTTTTCCTCTCAAAAACTACGGTTTTCAAATCATAATCGATGGATTTTTCCCTACTAATACAGATCTACATGCAAACTCAACCTTCAATCTAAAACGATTTTTTTTATTTCAAACAATAATTTTCCCTACTAAATTAAAGAATTTCATAACAGACTATCTAATGTTTTCAGCAGAAAAATCAAAGGTTTCATTTGAATAAATTTTCAAATTCACAAATCTTCTTTCTATAAGTTTTTTTTTTTCAGTACACAGCTAACAGATATTAATCAAAGCACAACAAAATAATAATAAATAGCAAAGGAAAACCTGGATTCCTTCGTCTGAAGAAGAATCCCTTCTGAAAGCTCCTTTCGAATTCCTCCTGCCGCTCCTTCTCGAATCTATCTATCCTCAAAATAATTATTTTCTTCCTAGTTTTCAACCAACAAAATTCTTTTCTTTTATTTTTATCTTTCTTTTCCCAGATCCCCCAAAACAACAGAGTAGAAGTCCTGTGTGTGAATAAACTTCTCATAAAAATAATAAATCAAAAATAAAACTCAATAAAGCTTCCCTGCTTTCTTTTCTCAAAAAGTCTCCTTCCTATTGGTCCTTTTCAGCTTTTAAAAGCACAAATTTATCTACAGTTTGTAATTAAAATAATTTATTTAAACAAGCTATTATCTATGCAAGATTTTGCTAATTTATTATTAATAAAAAGATATTATTTAATTATCTTTAGCAATATTTATTTAATTTAATTATCGTCAACATTATTAATTAAAAATAATTATTTACTCTTTTAAATAAATTGAATCACTTTTTAATTTATAATATATTTAAATTTAATATTCGACTAACACACAATTAAATCAAACAACTAAACAACTTTAAACCAATATCATATAAAATAAGGTTAATTAAATAAACATGAACTATAAATCAAATGAATACCTCAACACTTACACTACACAAACAACAAGAATGAAAACCTCAGTCATAACACGACTCACAATAGACGACGACTTGGGACGGGGACGCTTCCAAACCTACTCCATTTTTCAACATTTTTACCCGTTGGGCTAATTTATTGCTCGCCCTGTCCTGCCGAAGCAGGTGGAATCGAGATTTATTCCTGCAATCCTGCATCCAAGCAAACGTCAAGTGGCACATGTATATATATATATATAATCAACATTCTACCGTGAGAAGGAATTGCAGTCTAGCAGGGCACTCGTGAACGAGTGATGCTAACGCTAGGTCCTCTGGGTAGTTGTGTCTATTATGCAACCTTTGCGTAACTCTTGATCTTACATAGCACAATGGTTGTGGGATCATGTACCTCGAGGTAGAGTGGTGTGGCCAAAGAAAGTGAGGTGGTGAGTGCGTAGGAAGTCGGCCAGCCGAAGTCGAAGTCCTGTAACATTCTGGTTGGTGCATGAGGGAATTAACTAAGTCCTGATACAATGCGGCAGTGGTGGACAAAATGCGAGGGAGACAACTGGTTTGGATGGACAATTGACACATTCTTGGAGATTCTTGGTCATTGGGACCTAGGCGGATGAGTGCAGCAGGTTGAGAGATCGCAGAAGCGCGGGAATCTGGTGGTTGGAGATGCGATCATAAGAGCCATATGAGAGATGCGATGCGAGCCTCTACGCCTGATGGCATAGTTCTGGAGGGAGGTTTGGAGAGTGAGAACATAGCTAATTGACTTGAAAGCGTGCTTGTAGATACACCTATAGTACATGATACGAGGCTAGGTATGTGATTATGCACTTACAAGGTTAGCATCTGGTGATTATGTGAACAAAAGTTACACCTTGATATTAGTATGGTCACATGGGAGTTGTTTCTAGACAGGTTCAGGGCTCGTTTCCTCTCAGATCATTGGAGGCAACGCAGGGCTGATGAGTTCCATGACCTTAGGCAGTTGTCGATGTCAGTAGAGCAGTATGAGCGACGCTTCTATGAGTTGAAGTAGTATGCAGGCATCAGTCACGATGAAGGGATGTTAGTACAACATTTTGTTCGGGGCTTAAATGCCCAAATTAGTGGTGGTGTGAGAGTCTTCCAGCCGAAGACAATGGAGGTAGCGGTCGAGAAGGCTCGGTTGGTTGAAGAAAATCTAGCTATGGCATTGGGCGGTCATATAGGAGGTCAGATGGGTAGTACACCAGCTTCAGGTGTTGTTTCTCTTGGAGGTCCAGTTTTGGCTGCAGGGTCCTCTAAAGGTCATCAGGAAACCTCTAAGGGTGAGCAACAACAACGCTCTCTGTTTCATCAGGGAAATAGATTGCAGAATAGGAAATTTCGGAGTTCGCAACGTAATAGACCTGATCGTTTTGTGCAACCGGCACAAAGTATGCAATCAACACCGTCACGAGGCAGCTTTCAACAATCGAGTGCACCAGTTGGAGTCAGAGGCTTTGGGTGGAGTATAGGTTGCTTCTCATGTGGGCAGCATGGTCATATTGCGAGGAAGTGCCCTCAAGGGAACACTACAGGTTTTAGTCAGGCACCAGCCGCTTCTAAGCCGACAGTAGGTGATGCGGGTAGAGCTTATCATGTGTTTGCGGGTTCTGCAGGACCCAAATGATGAACTTTGGTGTCATGGGTTAATGCATTCTATTTTAGTGAGGATTATCTGTTTTATTTAGTTACTGGCTTCCAGGAGTAAAATAGCCATATCCTAGGGGGGGAGGATGTAATACCCCCATGTTTCTGATACTATTTACTACTATTGTTTGCTTTATATGTTAGTGTGATACTGAATTGTGATGTGATTGATTCATCGTCTTGGTGTGTGTGGTTGCGTATTTTAGTTGATTGCTACAATTGATATTATTATTATGATTTATGATACTCTGTATGTGGGGTTTGGATTATTTTATTATGCAATGCTTTCTCTCGAATGTTTTATATGTCGATGTGATAATCCTATGGTGATCATGTGATTTGAATTCAATATTATTTTATAATGCAATGGTTTAGTAATTAGTTATGATGCAGTAGTTAAGTATAATGTTATCTTATGATCTATTTGGTTAGAAATGTTAGTTTGCTATTGATATTGTAATTGTTAGAGTAGATTAGGTGAGAGGACAGGGTAGCATCACTCATTCACGAGTGCCCTGCTACACTGCAATTCCTTCTCACAATAGAATGTTGATTATATATATATACATGTGCTACTTGACGTTTATGTGGATGCAGGATTGCAGGATTAAGTCTCGATTCCACCTGCTTCGGCAGGACAGGGCGAGCAATAAATTAACCCAACGGGTAAAAATGTTGAAAAAGGGAGTAGGTTTGGAAGCGTCCCTGTCCCAAGTCCATCGTCTGTTGTGAGTCGTGTTATGACTGAAGTTTTCATTCTCGTTGACTATGTAGTTTGATTGTTGAGGTATTCTTTTGGTTTATGGTTCATGTTTATTTAATTAACCTTATTTTATAGGATAATGGATTAAAGTTGTTTAGTTGTTTGTTTTAATTATGTGTTAGTTGAATATTAAATTTAAATATATTATAAATTAAAAAGTGATTTAAGTTATTAAAAGAGTAAATAATTATTTTAAATTAATATTGTTGATTATAATTAAATTAAATAAATATTGTTGAAGATAATTAAATAATATCTTTTTATTAATATTAAATTAGCAAATCTTGCATAGATAATATCTTGTTTAAATAAATTATTTTAATTACAAACTGTAGATAAATTTGTGCTTTTAAAAGCTGGAAAAGGACCAATAGGAAGGAGGCTTTTTGAGAAAAGAAAGCAGAAGAGCTTTATGGAGTTTTATTTTTGATTTATTATTTTATGAGAAGATTATTCACACAGAACTTCTACTCTGTTGTTTTTGGATCTGGGAAAAGAAAGATAAAAATAAAAGAAAAGAATTTTGTTTGTTGAAAACTTGGGGAGAAAATAATTGTTTTGAAGATAGATAGATTCGAGGAGGAGCTGCAGGAGGAATTCGAAAGGAGCTTTCAGAAGGGATACTTCTTCAGACGAAGGACTCCAGGTTCCATAGAATTTATTATTTATTCTTTTTATTCTGTAAAGAAAATCATGCATGTAATATCTTAAATCAATATTTCGTTTGAAAGAGGGTTTTGGTTTGGTTGTGTTATATTCTTGAATGATTTCTTTTGAAACCATATTAAATCTTCTGTAGAAAACTGTCATTGAACCTGTTTGAAACTTTTCAATATAGGTTAGTAGTGAAAATTTATTGTTGAAAATAAAACTAAAACCATCCTTGATTGAAGATCGAATTTACTTGTCAGATCTATTTTGTGATTATTGAAAAATCTTTTAAAAAGCTTTATGAAACCTAGTGGTGAAAAATAATTATTTTAAGAGAGAAAATCCTTTTTTTTTGTTTGCTTATTGATTATATTTGGTATTTTCAATTTGTTCTGAAAGAAAACAATCTCTCTAATTTGGTTCTGAATCTCCTCATATGAAAAATATATATATATATATATTTATATATAAATATATAAATATATACTCTATTCTTCTATTCAAACAAATTTATTATACCCTGTGTTGAGCTATTGTTCTGAAATGTTAAAATAAAGTAAAATAATATAAAAATGTATATATATAAATTTTATTATGTTCCTGTATTTCCTTGTTTTCCGTGCCCGTATGGGCGATTGAAAATATAAAAGAGTTTTGAAAATAAAATGAAATTTTGAAATATTAATAAATAAATTTTATTAAAATAAATTTTAAATTTTGGGGAATGGGGGTCGGCTGGAGCCGTACCCCGCGGCCCTATGTGGCCAACCTTTGTAGCAGCCACGAGCACCACAGCTGACCTATAGGCTGCGCCACTGGCAACCCAGAACAGCTGATGCTAATATAATTGGGCGGCCCAGCCAAGTTATTCCTGTAGTGCTTGCAGCATTACCACAGGCGGCTATCGAAATACCCAGCGATACCACAGGCTTTGGCGATGAGATTGCATGATTTGTTTATTTTTGTTGTTTATTTATTTTGTTTTTGTATTTTGTGTGTTTTATTTTATTTATTATATATTTTAATATATATTATATATTAGTTAATATATATATTAATATTGGCTAATATATATATTAATACATATATAATATATATTATTTAATATATATATATATATATTATTATTTATTATTTGTTAATTATTTTAATAAAATATAATTTTTAAAATGGGATATTTATTGGATTTCGTAATATACGTTTGGTAGAATGACTTTTGCAAAAGTATTTTATTTTTAATATATATATTTGTGTAATTCGTTTATGAAATTTAATATATATTTTAATGTATAAATATATTTATATACATTTTAAGAATACGATATATTGATATTCTGAATTAATGATATAATATTTATTGACATGCAATGATATAGTCTGATTGAGAAAATTATAAGTAAACGATGTGTTTGATTTAGTTACTTATTTTCGAGTTGTGGATTTATTTATTTGATGGAATTTGTTGTTTGTGGTTAACTGTATTATGGTGTTGTTTATTCTTTGGTTACTCTCAAGATCATGCATTTTGATTTAATTTGATTTTCTTAAACTTGAGTCTAGGTCATGTAGAAAACCTTTGAGTTAACTTATTCAATTATAGGATTCTAAGTTGTGATTAGAACTTCCAGAGGCGGGGTTTGCTAATGTGAATTGTGATCTCATACTTGATGGTTGGTCTTGGATTCGACCCTGGTTATGATTTAGTTGCTCTTGGATTGTACTATTTCTGGTAATGTTCATATGTGATGGCGAGATGGTTATGCCTCGCGAAGGATCCATGTGTTGGTCCAATTACGTCTTGTTGATGCAGTCCTTTTTTGTTTTGGTTATTTTGGGATTGAGTGTCTAGAGAGAGTGGCTCTAGTGGGGGCCGACGCACAAAGGGGCTGTCAGGGTAACCCACATAGAGCTAGATTAATCAGTGATAACTTAAGTAATAAACCACGGGTGGGGATTAAACATTAACAAGATAATTGTGAAGCCTCGTCTGCCTATTAGTGCTATCACAGACTAAAGGGGACTGAGAAGGCCGTGGTTGGCAAGTTCGTTGCCTTGTCTTCATGAAAGGTTAACGACTCCGCATGAGTAACCCTATGGAGCGGCGCCTTGTGATAGGATGTCAGGAGAACCATAGATGGAAGCGGCACCTTAACTGGGTTGTCTGGAGAATCCATGTAGAGATGGAGGCGGCACCTTGTAATAGGTTGTCTGGAGAATCCATGTGAAACCATGCGATGACACTCTACTCTAACATTCTGTTTGTGTTGATTTACAAAGTCCTCTGGAAGAGATTTGTTGATTTGTCATTGGTCATTGTTGGAAGTGGTATTTGATATTATGTCTTGAGTTTCATTGATGTTGTGATTATGACTGGTTGTTATGTTCATCAGTGGTATGTTGTTGTGCCTTTTGGATTTGTCGTTGTTGAGTATTTAGTGGTCTTTGATGTTAAGTTGTCTGTCTGGAGTTAGTTTTGTGTTATTGTTAGACGTGCTTGTTCGGGGACCCTTCCTTGCCTACTCTCAGCACGGGGGTGGTTGGGTGGAACATGCTTCACACCCCGTTGGGTTTCCCCTTCTATTGCAGGTGTATCTTTATTGCAGGGCTTTTGGAAGATGTTGGTGATCCAGTTATTCTTTGTACCAAATTTATGTTATGCTTCTGTTGTAATGTAATCATTGTTGTATTGTCTCCCACGTGTGTTGGGATGACCTTGTTGTAATTGGTATATGTAGTTATTGAGATGTATCTTCAGTCAGTTGTATTGTATTATCATTTGGGATGTAATGTATATTCAGGCCATGTATTGATTCAGGAACGATCACTTGTAATAGTGGGTTATGTTATGTTGTATCTATCGAAGTATGTAACACTTTATATCTTTATAATTACATGTTTTGTCTTATGTGCTTATGGTAGTAATATGGTTATTGTCAATGGATATTTTAATGATGAAATGGGAATGAATAGATTTATGTAACTATTTAATTATGGTATAATATATTATCGTTGTTATGGGTTAGTGTAGTAATGTCACCTCGTGTACCCCAATGGAACTAGTTCATTGCCACATAATACATTTTATGCTACTAATACTTAATCATGTTATTATATTTAGATTAAAGAAAAAAAATTATTATTGTTTTGGTTCCTTTGGGGTTTCTCATGGGGCATGACATTGGAGTGTAAGAACTTGGTTTCCTCAACACCTCCCTTTGATCTACACTTTTGGTGCTTGGGGATCCTAACATCAATTTGCTATGTTGATCTTATTCACACACATTCAAAATGCTATGACATTCAACCACACTAATTCTTTACCAATTAACAACTTCATTTGCTTGTATTTTCACAACTTCATTTACCTATCGTCCATTCCTTTTTTATCTCCTTTAGTAGCTCCTCTTTCTTATTGTTATCTAACAAATACTTCTCTTCTACAAAACCTTTCACTCTATCTCAACCTCCAACCTAGATACTCAATTATGCATCCTAAAAAAACTAATTTATTTCCTTAATGCAAAATAGGCTTTATATTTGGGTGACAACAAATACCTTTTTTGATAACTTTGCGCACCTCCCACTTTCTCAAGAAACCTCCTTTGAACAGAGACTGTAGACATGCAAAACTGACATCATGCATATTTAAATAAATCATATTCGCCTGATCAATTAAATAAATCAAGTTTAATTGATTAATATCCTAAGTTCATCTTCTTTAAATTGAATAAATTAACCTTTATCTTACATCATCCTTTTAATTAAATAAATCAAACTGTATTTAATTAATTCTCAAAATTCATATTCCTCCTTTTTTATTTAAATAAATCCAAGTATCTAAGTCAAAAGTCAGAATCACCTAATCATTATCTTAATTTAATCAAACCATGATTAATCTAATCCTAATCACCCATCACATCCTCTAGCTTTTCCCACTTGCACAAATAAAACATTTTTTTGATGTATTAAATCCTGATTTTCCCTCAACAAGGCCTCTTTGGAGAATATTCCCTCAAGTTTGAATTCAAAACAAGTTGACTTGTCCCTTCCAACATGGCATTAACTCCCCTCTTATATGTCCCCCACTTGGCATTTAAGTCCCTTTTTCTCCCTCCAACAAGCCAAATTTGAATTTGAAAAGGCCAACTAATGTCATTTATTGGCACATTGACCAAAACTTGTACATCCTCCATCCACTCAAATGTTGACAAGTGGCATCTTATCATTGGTGGATCTTTAGTCCCACATCCTCCATGTTTGGCATTCTTTTATCCTTATTGGCTATAAATAGAGAGTTTCTCTATTGTATTAATCCTTCACAATCATAGGAAACTTGATACACATTCATCTTGCACTTGGTTATCTTCTTGCATCTTTTTATCAATCAGGAGCTTATCAAGGGTTTAGTAAGGGCTTCTTTCCACAAAAGAACCAATCCACTATGGGATAGGGTTTGGTCATGTTTTTATGTGCTTGCATCTAGTTGTCTTTATTCTATTTAGCTTGCATATTTTAATATGATTGAATATTTCATAAAAACTCGCCCCTTCCAACATGGCATTAACTCCCCTCTTACATGTCCCCCACTTGGCATTTAAGTCCCTTTTTCTTCCTCCAACAAGACAAATTTGAAATTTGAAAAGGCCAACTAATCTCATTTATTGGAACATTGACCAAAACTTGCACATCCTCCATCCACTCAGATTTAGACAAGTGGCTCCTTCTTATTGGTTGAATCTTTTTCCCACATTCACCCATTTTGCTTCTTCTCTCATCAAAATCTTCTATAAATTGGAGGCCTCATTCCTCATTTTAATATCCACAATCTCATGCAAAGTTACTCTCTTCACATTGAGAGCTAATTTTTTTCATTGCATCTTCATCATTGGCTTGTCAAGGCTTGGGAAAGGGTCACTTTTCACAAGAAAATGA
Source organism: Sequoia sempervirens (assembly GCA_007258455.2). Classification (NCBI taxonomy): domain Eukaryota; kingdom Viridiplantae; phylum Streptophyta; class Pinopsida; order Cupressales; family Cupressaceae; genus Sequoia; species Sequoia sempervirens. The sequence continues at coordinate 9,433 of VDFB02082196.1, forward strand.
CACCAATCCACTATGGTATAGGTATGCATTTGTGCTTATTTGATACTTTCAATTAGTGTATTTTATCATTTTATTTATGAAGTATTATGCATTATTTCATAGGAGCATTTAGTGAGTTTGTATGAACTAACCTTTGTCATGGAGTTTAGATTGTATGTAGATTTTATTGGTGCTCACAAAGATGAAAACAACGATCAAACTTATGATTTTCTTTAACTTCTAGTAGCCTAAAAATTGCAACAATCTCTTTTCTTTCTTACAATTGAATTAATCAATTTTGGTCTCTTCTACAAATTTCAAAAAATCTACTATGATGACATTAGCTTCAAATATTTCAGTTGCAACTCCTTCTAGCTGCGACTTCTAACTATTCAAAAAACTGCTTCCTTTGAGCTACAACTCAAAATATTCTTTCAATCTCCTTTCTACATTAGCTTTCAACTCTTTTTGGGAGCAACCATTTTGCAGGAAAAACTCTCTTTCTTTATAACTAGCATCTCTTCAATCTTTGCAAATCTTTTCAAATCCAGTGTTTCCTCCTTTATTTTTGATTGGGTGACTTCCTGTGCACTTCTGCACCCTTCTATTAATTTAATAATTTTTAGACAACTAAAAAAAAAGATTCATCTAGCTAGCACTTTTCTCCTTGGCGATATCAAACAACTACAACTTCTCCTTTACTGCTGAACAATCTACCACCGCCTTATCTTTTGCTATTTTTCTTTAAAAAAATATTTAGCCTACACTTCTTTCTAGGTGGCTCATTGACAACTATGGCCTTTGAAACTATGCACCTCAACTCTTCATTTTTTCCTCTTTACTAGTGATCTTTTTTTTTTTTTTTAGGTGGTGGTAAAGACTGCAATAACAAACCTCCTGGAATCTTCCACTCTTCTCAACCTTACAATCTCCTTTGCTAGGAAGAAATATAATAGCAAGCCATTCTCTCCTTAAATTTTATTTCTATTTTGTGTTGTGTATTCTTTGCTCAGTCTGTAGGCCTCCTCTAACTCTGATGGGTCAATTTTATTTGACACTGGAATCTTTAAAAAAGCTACAATTTTATTTATACAATGATTTTCTTTTGCATCTAAAGGTTGTGATCACTTGTTAAGGCAATGATTTTGTAGAACC
>VDFB02082198.1:0-21728 GCA_007258455.2 Sequoia sempervirens
CTAACCCTTGTTTTTAGTTTGCTTTTATAGAAACTCAAGTTTTAATTCCTTTGAATAGGGAGCTGACATTTGTCAACCTTCCATTCACCCTCCCAGGAACACTCACCCATGTGTTCTCACACATATGTGAGGACTTGGGAGACTTCCAAGACAACATGGAGAAGTGGGATTGGAAAGGGACTAGTCCCCATCCCACTTCCCAAACCTTATTTTCGTCAAACCTTTTTAAGGCCCCAAAAAGAGTGCCTTATCTTGAGACTGACCCATGATTTTGAGCTAAAAAGGTACCTAACCCATAGGTACTTTCCCTAGGGACCTTAAACCCATAAAAACACTTAAAAAATATCACTTTTCAATCCCCAAAAGTGCCTAAAAGTTCAAATCCGAGTTTGTCCACTTGGATAGACAACTCACCTCCTAGATGGACTGACGTGGCAAAAAAAACCAAATTAAAAACATTCACAAATAACATCAAGAATTACATGATGGAACTATAGTCCCTTTATATGGACTTTAGCTCAGTTTCACTGGTTAATTTACATAGGGTTCCCAAGAGTTGCCTCCAATTTCCATTGGCCATGAAAAATGTACCTACACACTCAATACACACGTTAATCCATCCAAGTAAATCATATTCATATAATAATCAAATCATTTGAATCACAATTGCATTCACACAAGTTTCATAATTTGTATAACATAGAGATCCTATAACATAATTGAAAAATCATTAGCCACCTATCTTATCTCATTTTCATTAACATTAATTTTCATACTCATCTAATTACAACATGATTGGTTCACACCACTTGTTTCATTCCTTCATCATTAAGTTTTCAAATTCAAATTGAACAAACTCAATAACCAACATAAAATTAGATCAATCATCATAGTTAGCTAGCATGTCACATAATCAAAATCAAATAATCATATTAAATTAAATGTTCAAATATCATGTCATCAATGATATCAATAGGGATATACAATAACCAAACTCAAAATAATCCAAGTACTAGATGTAGCATAGTCATAATCAAACCATCACATGAACACAAATGTCTAAATCTCCTATCATCAATGGTATCATCGGGCATAATCAATAATTAAACTTAAAATAGTTCACTTACTGGATGTAGGATAGAGGTGGGCCTCACAAGATATACATGTACGCATATATAAATTGTTGTTGCATTCTCAGATGAGACACAATGATCTTGGTCTATATATATGGATATATATTTTTTCCTATATTTATTTTTTTAAATATGAAACAGGGAATTCAATACATATATATACACATAAATTCAAACTACATTGTCTGGTAGTAAATATTATTGACAAACAGAGAAATTGTAAAAGATCTATTAGATGACAAATCCTATTCACGACTAGGCTAATGAAAATCCTAGTGGAAACTTCAAACCAATAGCCTATCAGCTAAAAATATAAAGCTGAACAAATAAAAGAGCTATTAGAATAACACTTAAAAGCACCAAACTATTTTTTTCTCCACGCTTATACAAATATCTTTTCAACTTTCCAAATCAATTATTTAAACCCAGTTCTTTATGATGATACCTATTTTATTTCTAGGCTATGACAACAATTATATGATGCAACAATCTCTAGAAAATGTGTATAACACCACAAGCTTAATTGTAAATTCAAGCTACATTGCTTGGCATTAAATATTATAGACAAATCATTTATGAAAAATACCCATGTAAAAAAACTTATAGCAAATAATTGTTATTCTAACACCTCTTATACAATTTCTCTATTTGTATTCAATATTTATTAACAAAGAACATAGCTCAAATCTTGTATCAATATGTTTCATGATATTCTTTTTTTCTTGATCTACTTGAAGCTCCCTGGAACAAATTGCCTGGGTCTGTTTATGTAAGGGGTGGAGCTTGCTAATTACATGGGATGGTAGTGTCTTATATCAATATGTTTCATTATATTCTTTCTTCCTCATCTGTTTCAACTTCCCCACAACAAACTATTCTTCATGATATTATTTTTTTCAGTTCCCCATAACAAACTGTTCATTATCATAGTTTGCCTCTTCTATTCTCCATATTTTAAACTTCTATTTAATGTGGGTTTTAGAACATCTATCATTTTCCTGTGATTCTTAAGTGTTTTCCTAATAGCTCTTTTCCAATTTTGGTTTTTGTCTCATACCAATATGTTTTATGATATTCTATTTTTCTCAAATTAAAAAAAAAAAGTTGAACAGATAAAAGAGCTATTAGAATAACACTTAAAATCCACCAAACTATTTTTTTCTCTACACTTATACAGATATCTTTTTAACTTTCCAAATCAATTATTTAAACCCAATTCTTTATGACGATACCTATTTTCTTTAGGCTATGACAACAATTATATGATGCAACAATCTCTGCAAAATGTGTATAATGCCACAGGCTTAATTGTAATTTGAGCTACATTGCTTGGCATTAAATATTATAGACAAATCATTTATGCAAAATACCCATGTAAAATGACTTGTAGCAAATAATTGTTATTCTAACACCTCTTATACAATTTCTCTATGTGTCTTCAATATTTATTAACAAAGAACATAGCTCAAATCTTGTATGAATATGTTTCATGATATTCTTTTTTTCCTGATCTATGTGAAGCTCCCTAGAACAAACTACTCGGGTCTGTTTATGTAAGGGGTGGAGCTTGCTAATGACATAGGATGGCAGTGTCTTATATCAATGTGTTTCATCATATTCTTTTTTCCTCATCTGTTTCAACTTCTGCACAACAAAATATTCTTCATGATATTCTTTATTTCAATTCCCCATAACAAATTGTTCATTATCATATTTTTCCTCTTCTATTCTCCATTTTTTAAACTTCTATTTAATGTGGGTTTTAGAACATCTGTCATTTTCTTGTGATTCTTAAGTGTTTTCCTAATAGCTCTTTTCCAATTTCGCTTTTTTTTCTTGTACCAATATGTTTCATGATATTCTTTTTTTCTCAACTATTTGAACTTCCCCATAACAAACTGTTCTTCATGATATTCTTTTTTTCAGTTCCCCATACCAAGCTGTTCATTATCGTAGTTTGCCTGTTCTATTCTCCATAATTTAAAGTTCTATTTAATGTGGGTTTTCCAACATCTGTCATTTTCCTATGATTGTTAAGTTTTTTTCTAATAGGTCTTTTCTAATTTCCCTTGACCAAAAAAGTTTAGATATGGCCATCAATGTATGTGAAATTACTTACAAAGAATATTCAAAGTGAAGAACCTAGTTCAAGTCAAATGCATGTATAGATTTGAGTTTGTAGCATATTCCTGCTTACCTGAAATTCTATCACTATCTAGACAAGGTGTAACATCAAATTCTATGTAACAGTTGGCTTCTCAATTCAAAATTCAAGCTACATTATTTGTCACTAAATATTATAGAAAAAATAGTGAAATTATAAAACAACTATTAGAAAAACACTTAAGAATCACAGGTAAATCATAGATGATAAAAAACCCACACTAAACATATTCATACAAGACAAGCAGCCTATGTAAGATTTGGATTGTCAATTCAAAATTTGAGCTACATTCTTTGGCACCAAACCCACATTAAATAGAACTCGTAAAGCCAATGAGTAGAAATAACCTGTACAAAATTCCTATAAGGCCACAAACTTAATCGAAAATTTGAGCTACATTTCCTGGAACTAAATATTATAGAAAAATAGAGAAATTGTAAAAGAGCTATTACACGACAAATCCTATTCACAACTAGGCTAACGAAAATCCTGTCAGAAACTTCAAACAAATAATTGAACAGATAAAAGGGATATTAGAAAGAATAACACTTAACAACCACCAAACTAATTTTATCTCCAACATGTTTCTACATTCATACTAACCCTCTACATATATATATGCAATCACTCCTATGTTAATCTACAATTGGTCCTATGCTAATGGGTGTAACGGCAAAGATGCATAGAGATAACTAAAACAATAAACGGGGGGTGATCAAATTACTAACCCTAACCATATTTTTTGACGAAAGAAACAAGATTTAACTACAATTTCTCCTATGGTAACGAGTATAAGGCCAAAGATGCACAGAGATAACTACAAACAATAAATGATGGATGAAAAAATTACTAACCCTAACCATATTTTTTGATGAAAGAAAGAAGATTTAACTACAATTTCTCCATCCATACAAAACCATAATGCAAAACACCCATGTAAAATGACTTACAAATTTTGGACAACAAAAGTTTTAACATAAACAATAAATAAATCATTTATGCAAAACACCCATGTAAAACAACTTATAGATTGTAGAGAACAACAGTTTAAAAATCCTCTAATCTATTATAAAACAGAGCTGAAACCGATGATTTTTACAATAGTCTCCTATCAAACCAACCACAGAACCGAAGATGGTGATTTTTAGAATAGTCTGCTATCAAACCAACACCACAATGGCTTTTTCGACAATGCAACTTAATCAATATATTTTCTGGCACATTTCAGACTATACTTTCCCACACTACAACACCCATGTAAAATGACTTACAGATTCCAGAGAACAACAGTTTTAACATAAACAATAAATAAATCATTTATGCAAAATACCCATGTAAAATGACTTATAGATTGCGGAGAACAATAATTTTAAAACCCTCCAATCTATTATAAAACTGATTCGAAGCCAACATTTTTTACAATAGTCTGCTATCAAACCAACCATGGAGCCGAAGGCGACAATTTTTAGAATAATCTACTATCAAACCAACACCACAATGGCTCTTTCGACAATGCAACTTAATCAAAGTATTTTTTCTCACACTGCAACATTCAATATTGCATTTACTTCGTCCGCCTGCATTTACTTCATCTTCCCCCATTGTACAATAACGACAAAATGCATTAACCCTCACATGAGCAAACACTTACCATTCAACTTCTGCATATCGAGGACACCAACTCCACCACTGCCAACCCACGTAATTACCATTCTCCACGTTGCCACAAAAAAAACCCAGTCAAGTTGCCACCACCCGGGACATCTCGGACATGGGAAAATCCAATTCACAGCTGGGCTGACGAAAATCCTAGTGAAAACTTCAAAAAAATAGCCTATCGGCTAATAATTATTATTTAAAACATAAAATTAATAAATTATTAATATTAATTTAAAAATAATTATTTTTATAAATCAAATTAAGACTATAAATTAGGCCTCTAAATATAATTTTAGAGGCACTATATATTCAAATATAATGTAAATGTTTAAATCTAAGTATATTTTGCATATCTCTCTCTCTATATGTATATTTTAAATAAATTTATCGTGTATAGGTCTTTATCTATATAACATGCAACAAACTTATCACTTTATATAATGATGCAGGCTTCCTGAGATGTGGGAAGAGTTGCAGGCTATGTTGGATGAACTATTTGCAACCCAACATAAAGGGAGAAAAAAATTCCTCTTCTGAAGAAGAAAAAATATTATTCTACCATGACAAGCTTGGGAACAAGTAATTACTGAGTCCCTCCTATAATAATTAAACACTAGAATACATATACCCAATTAAGTATTGATGGTAGCATCCTAGGAAATTTTTTTGACATAGATGTTTTTTTTTAGGTAGTATGAAATCCTCAGCTAATTTTGTGTAAACATCCTAGAAAATTGTTAATATAGATCTCTTGTTTAGGTGGTCTGAAATAGAGAAGCTACTACCAGGATGAACAGACAATGACATAAAAAAACTTTGGAATACTTTCCTGAAGAGATGATCTGATGAAAATAAAAAGTATTGACACACACAACACCCTCTCCAAACTCTCACAACAAATGCTCAAATAAAATAGATTGACACACATAAATTTACTTTCACAGGAAACCATTGATTTTCTTCATTAAAATAATCTAGATACACAATTTTTCAATCATATATGGACTAATATGTAGCAAATTATTCTCCTATAGGAATCACATATGAAACTAGAAATTAATCTCAAACAAACTTTGCTCAAACATATGAGCTTTTACAAACAGAATCATCTCCCAGCTCTTCTAAACCACCTGCAACACTTGCAACTTGAAACCAGTTGTTCTGGCATCCTCATGGGTTTTGTTTATCAGACCAAACCAGCAATAAACATGCCCAAACTTTTCTCCAGAGAAAATTGATGCCTCCTAACCTCTCCTTCAAAAATTATGCTTTTAAAATTCTTGCAATGATTTCAACAATTTCTAGATTCTCCACTGTTGGCTCAGAGAATTAATTAAAAACTAAATTTTCTACTCTCCACCACTAGGTATGCCATCTCCTGTAGCTTCAAAAATAATCCCTCAAAATATAATTAAAACTTATTAAAAAACTACTCACAATAGCCTTGTCAAAGAAAGGAGGTTGCAGTTTTTTCCCCTTGTTTATCTCCTGAAAAAGTAGAAAGCTAAAGCTTGACTTGGGCGCCTATTTCCCACTCCCTAGTTTTTAGGGATCAACATTAAATGTTTTAAAAACTCCATTATCAAATTATAATTCTTCATATTGTGTTTTTAATTATTTTGAAATTTAAATGCTTTAATTATGCTTTTTGCTTTACACCCCACTAGCTAGCTTGTCAAAGTACAAAAGAAATTTAATTGACAAGTTTAATTATTTGAAGATAAATAATTTTACACCCCTCAACATGTAATCCAAGCCAAAATTAATTCACCTCAAAAATCCAAAATTGCTCAAATTAAAAAAAATTCAACTTTTTTGTTGATACAGGATAGCAAAATGCCATGGATGCTCCTACATTAGACACCCGCAGAAGAAAATAAATGTTTCTTGAGTTGCACTCAAAAAAAAATTGTAAACTTTGTGCCTATTCTGGATCCATCTCATTTCTTTGTCTATTTGAATATTCTTATGCATCAAATTCTGCAAGATTACACTATTATATCCTTTCATCTTTACTCCTCTACCCTTCATGTATTTCAAAAATTTTAATTTGTCCTCCCACCAATATATTCCAATAGAATTAACAATCAAACATATACCTCCACCTTCAACAAAATATATGTACTTCATTACCTCTATTGTTGTTTTACATTTTTCCTCCTCCTTTACCTGGTTTGTAATATGGTTTGTCACTCTTATTATGCCTTTAGAAAGATATATTGCTATAATTTGATCTTCAATACCCAATTTAATGTTAGCACCACAATCCGTAGATTAATTCTCCACATTTTGTAACAAATATTCAAGCTTTGTTATCAAGGAATCTTCATCTTCAATACTTTCAATCAAACAATCATAAGAAAACTTCATTTTCACCTCAGTCTGTTCACCACTCTCATCTACTTCCAAAGGATTTATTGTTGCAACCTTTGACTCTACTTTTACATTCTCAATATCATCAAAACATGTACTAAAATCTGAAATTTCATCTTTACTTTTGGCTGCAACCTTTGTATTAGCTGAAATTTTCCCATTCCACTCTCTTTCAATTGCTTCCAATCGTATTAGCAAATCATCTTTCTCTTCCTCGATGTCACATGCATGAGACTTTGTTTCACCCTCTTTCTTTCCTGCAATCAAAATATCATTAGAAGGATAATCAAAATTACCTTCAACTAGATTCTCTCCTCTTGTTTCCTCCTCTCAATCTCTACTCTCATTTCATCTATCTATTGTTGCATCTTTATCATTTCTCTTTCTCTAATTTTCCAAAGCCTCTCTCTGGTTTCCTCTAGTTTTGGAATCCTTAAAATACACTAATGATAAAATTTATTTTTCTCTTCCTCTTTTCCATCCTTAATTCCTCACAAATTCTTAACACAAATTTCAAAACCCTCAAGTTTTTCACATGCAAACTGCCTCACTCAGGATCTGTTTACAAATCCTCAACACTCTCCACCCCCAAGTCCTAGTGCAAACTGCCTCACATTCGGCACTCTGCCTACACACTCAGGAACTCCTGCTTAGATACCACTGATGAAAATAAAAATGATTGACACACACAACACCCTCTCCAAACTCTCACAACAAATTCTCAAATAAAATAGGGGAACTGCATATTAACACATAAATTTACTTGCACAGGAAACCATTGATTTTCTTCATTAAAATAATTTGGATACAAAAAAATTCAGTCATATATGGACTGATATGTAGAAAATTATTCTCCTACAGGAATTACATATGCAACTAGAAATTAATATCAAACAAACTTTGCTCAAACATATGAGCTTTTATAAATAGAACCATCTCCTAGCTCTTCTAAACCACCTGCAACACTTGCAACTTGAAACTAGTTGTTCTGGCATCCTCATGGGCTATTGTTTATCAAACCAAACCTGCAATAAAAATGCCCAAACTTTCCTCCAGAGAAAATCTATGCCCCCTAGCCTCTCCTTCAAAAATTATGCTTTTAAAATTCTTTCAATGCTTTCAACAATTTCCAAATTCTCCACTGTTGACTCAGAGAATTAATTAAAAACTAAATTTTCTGCTCTCCACCGCTAGTTATTCCATATCCTATAGCTACAAAAATCATCCCTCAAAATATAATTAAAACTTATTAAAAACCCACTCACAATAGCCTTGACAAAGATAGGAGGTTGCAGTTTTTTTTCCCCTTGTTTATCTCCTGAAAAAGAAGAAAGCTAAAGCTTGACTTGGGATCCCATTTCCCACTCCCTACTTTTTAGGGATCAACATTAAATATTTTAAAAAATCCATTATCAAATTACAATGCAAACATAACAACAGCCAAATATTTATCAAATATTTCATGCCTTATTACAAAAATTTATTCACCTATAATAATCCAAAATTGCTCAAATAAAAAAAATCAGTTCCTATTTTGTTGATACAGGATAGCCAAATGTCATGGATGCTCCTGCATCATGATCAAAAGACGCTATGGTACACAAGTATTCTACTCATGCATTAAATTTATACTTTTCCTCTCTTGAGGTCGAAGCAAAAATAGGAAGAATTTTGATGAATCTTGTTGCCAGTGGCTCTAATCAATTGGACCATAATTTTTTAAGGTCTATGGCATCAAATTTTGTGGGAAAACAACAAGATGAACAACTACCACCAAATAATGCTTAGATTTTTTATGGAGGTTTTATCTAGGATAATGAGCTGACATCATTTTCAACAAGCATTAATGCTGAAATTTTTAATCAAACTGGCAATAATAACTTTGTGCCAAGAGAACATCAATCTGATTCGCTTCTCTCTTTGGTATCAAGTTCATCTAATGGCTATGATGGAGCACCCTTAGATATTTCATCTTCTTCTTTGATAAATACTGAAGTCTATGCAGCATCAAGTTCACAAGAGAAATGGCTTGGTTTTACAGAGTTTATAAATAACTCCAAGGAAACAACAGAAATTCCAGAATCTAAGAATTTCATGAATACATGATGACAAAGAACACTGGAGATATATTCTAAACCTAGCCAATAATACATCTAATAAATTGAATATCTCATCACCCACCAATGATAGGCTTCTTTCATTTGATTTATACTTACTATTACTGTGATCATGAACAATAATTCTATTGTTGCTTACGTATTCAATTCCCATTAGCAACTATTGTAATTAGCATTCAATAGTTGGTTGTGGAGAAGTGGATGCTTAGTTGTAACATCTACCTCAATGAATTTAGATGTGCATTGAGAAATTGTTGATTTTCTCAAATGTACATAAATGATGTGTTTGAGGTTTGTGAATATGATTTCTAATTAGAAATAGCACTCATATTATTTCTTTTTGGCTTCTGTCGTAAAAGAAAATGGATATCATCTAGAACTCAGATATTGTTTTGTATTTCTATATACACACGATCTTCGTACTTATGCATAAATATGCATATGTGTATTTATATCTATATATAAATAAGAGTTGTGGTGCAGCAGAAGTCTTTGACAAATGTTTACATGTCTTTATCCTCTTTATTCTAGTTTATAGAAAAGTTGTACAAAATTCTATATGCAAAATGGAAAATAGAAGAAACGATCTAGTATTTGAGCATGTTTCAATATTTGTGATAGAATTTGTTTATATAATGCCCAATCTTTAGCTGATAGGCTATTTGTTTAAATTTTCTACCAAGATTTTCGTTAGCCCAGTCGTGAAAAGGGTTTGCCAGCACCGGAGATTGGTCGGCTGGTAGCAACTTTCCTTGGGTTTTTTATCATGACATGGAGCTTGCTAATTACATGGGTTGGTAGTGGTGGAGTTGGTCGTCTCGATACACGGAAGCAGAATGGGAAGTTTTTTCTAGCGTGAGGGTTAATGCACCTTGTCGTTCTTGTACGATGGTGAGGGAGGAAGTAAATGCAATATTCAATGTTGCAATGTGGGAAAGTATACTCTGAAATGTGCCAGAAAATATATTGATTAAGTTGCATTTTCGAAAGAGGCATTGTGGTGTTGGTTTGATAGCATACTATTCTAAAAATCATTTCCTTCAACTTTGTGGTTGGTTTGATAGTAGACTATTTTAAAAAGCGTCGGCTTCAGCTCCGTTTTATAGCAAATTGGAGGGTTTGAAAACTATTTTTTTCCAAAATTTGTAAGTCATTTTACATGGGTATTTTGCATAAATGATTAATTTTTCTTCATGTCTTCTTGTTATCTGTATGGATGGAGAAATTGGAATTAAATATTCTTTCGTTCATCAAAAAATATGGTTAGGATTAGTAATTTTTGCGTCCCTCATTTATTGTGTATAGTTATCTTTTTGCATATTTGGCGTTATACCCATTACCATAGAAGAAATTGTAGTTAAATATTATTTATTTCATCAAAAAGTATGGTTAGGGTTAGTAATTTTTATCGCCCTTCATTTATTGTTTTAGTTATCTTTGTGCATCTTTGTAGTTATACCCATCAACATAGGAGCAATTGCAAATTAACATAGGAGTGATTGGATATATATATGTAGAGGGTTAGTATAAAAGCATAAACATATTGGAGATAAATTAGTTTAGTGGTTGTTAAGTGTTATTCTAATATCTCTTTTACAATTTCTCTATTTGTCTATTATATTTAGTGTCAGGCAATGTAGCTCATCTAATAGCTCTTTTACAATTTATCTATTTGTCTATAATATTCAGTGTCAAGCAATGTAACTCAATTTTTCAATTAAGTATGTGGCATTATAGCCATTTTTCACAAGTTATTGCTACCCATTGGCTTTACAAGTTCTATTTAATGTGGGTTTGGTGCCAAAGAACATAGCTCAAATTTTGAATTGACAACCCAACTTTTACATAGACTGCTTGTCTTGTATCAATATGTTGAGTGTGGATTTTCAATAATCTATCATTTACCTATGATTCTTAAGTGTTTTTCTAATACTTCTTTTACAATTTCCCTATTTTGTCTATAATATTTAGTGGCAAATAATGTAGCTTGAATTTTGAATTGGCAAGCCAATTGTTACATAGAATTTGCATGTCCACATATAAACTTTTTTGGTCAAGGGAAATTAGAAAAGAGTTATTAGAAAAATACTTAACAATCAAAAAAGAATATCATGAAGAACAGTTTATTATGGGGAACTTCAAACAAAAGAGGAAAAAATAATATCATGAAACATATTGATATAAGAGACTGCTATCCCACGTAATTAGCAAGCTCCACCGCTTTCATAAATAGACCCGGGCAGTTTGTTTCTCGAAGCTTCAAGCAGATGAGAAAAAAAAGAATATCATGAAACATATTGATACAAGATTCGAGCTATGTTCTTTGGTAATGAATATTGAAGATAAATAGAGAAATTGTATAAGAGGTGTTAGAATAACACTTATTTTCTACTAAATATTATTGACAAAAAGGGGAATTGGATTGAATTGACTAAAACATAGATAGATGCATATATATATATATATATATATATATATATATATATATATATATATATATATGTAGAGGGTTAGTATGAAACCATAAACATATTGGAGATAAAGTAGTTTAGTGGTTGTTAAGTGTTATTCTAATATCTCTTTTACAATTTCTCTATTTTTCTATTATATTTAGTGTCAGGCAATGTAGCTAGTCTAATAGCTCTTTTACAATTTCTCTATTTGTCCATAATATTCAGTGTCAAGCAATGTAGCTCAATTTTTCAATTAAGTATGTGGTGTTATAGCCATTTTGCACAAGTTATTTCTACCCATTGGCTTTACAAGTTCTATTTAATGTGGGTTTGGTGCCAAAGAACGTAGCTCAAATTTTGAATTGCCAACCCAACTTTTACATAGACTACTTGCCTTGTATCAATATATTGAGTGTAGATTTCCGATAATCTATCATTTACCTGTGATTCTTAAGTGTTTTTCTAATACTTCTTTTACAATTTCCCTATTTTGTCTATAATATTTAGTGGAAAATAATGTAGCTTGAATTTTGAATTGGCAAGCCAATTGTTACATAGAATTTGCATGTCCACATATAAACTTTTTTGGTCAAGGGAAATTAGAAAAGAGTTATTAGAAAAATACTTAACAATCAGAAAAGAATATCATGAAGAAAATTTTATTATGGGGAACTTCAAACAAATGAGGAAAAAAGAATATCATGAAACATATTGATATAAGAGACTATTATCCCATGTAATTAGCAAGCTCCATCGCTTTCATAAATAAACCTGGGTAGTTTGTTTCCCGGAGCTTCAAGTAGATGAGAAAAAAAATAATATCATGAAACATATTGATACAAGATTTGAGCTATGTTCTTTGGTAATGAATATTGAAGATAAATAGAGAAATTGTATAAGAGGTGTTAGAATAACACTTATTTGATACTAAATATTATGGACAAAAAAGGAAATTGGATTGAATTGACTAAAATATAGATAGATGCATATGTGTGTGTGTGTGTATTGAATTCCCCGTTTCATTTTTAAAAATGTACATATATGTAGAAATATATATCCATATATACAGTCCAAGACCCTATGGATCATTTGACAATGGAATAGAAATTTATATATACATATGTATATCTAAATAGTTGTGTATGTTATCTTTATTTCTATTTATGAAGACTTTGATTTAAAAAGAGTTAAAGATAGCATATGTAAGTATTATTTAGCTTCTGAAAAAATTGGTACAATACAGCATAGCATTCAATGATATAGCATTGATATGTTTTTAATAACAAAGCATTTAATGGTGCAATATGTGTAACATGTCCATAAAAAATCTATGAAATTGATTGTGCTTTGGCAATGAATGTTCCTATTGAAATTGAATACTTTGAAAAACACCAAAAATAGTGCACAAAACTATAGTTCAAGCGAGAAACAATGTAATTTTTTTAGGCTGCAAAAATTGAATATTACATTTTCTTGGTCCTACCATCTTGATTGTCATTGTCCAACACCACGAGCCATCGTTTACCATTTTGATTTTGTGTTCGAAGGTGGCCAAGAGTCCCCCTGTTGCATATATATTTTAATAAGTAGCATTTTTTAAAACATGTTGCTAACTTGCAGAACTTATGCCCTCTGCTTATTGTTATTGCACCATATAATTGTTGTCATAACGTAGACAAAATAGGTATCGTCATAAAGAACTTGGTTTTAATAATTGATGGTCAATATATGATGGTGGAAGGAAAAACCACAAAAACCATGTGCTCATTGTTCTTCCTACCATAGTGGCATCATGAAGCCTCGTGGGATGTAGTGAAACCCCCCGAGCAAGAAAAGTATGGAAGACCCATCAAAAATTTAATGGAGTCATATCATATATCAAACAATGGTGAAGAAGGGGAAATTTGGCTATTTCCATATATGATTTCTTATATTGTGTATACACATCTATTTAGATATAGTAGTGTATATATAAGTAGATATATACATGTGTACATATGAATATATATATATATATATATATATATATCTAGAGTTATATGTGTGTTTTTTAAATGTGCAGACAAAGGGGACATTCAATGCATATACATGTACTTAATCATTTCTATTCTTATTGTTCTATATCTTGTTGTTTGGATAAGAAAGGATGAAGGAACCAGCTAGTAACATATACAAATATCTGCATATAGGTATATGTAGAAATATAGTAAAAATTGCATGCATACATATATAAGCAATCTCAAAGATAAACAAATACATATAGGGATATATACATTTGCATTTATCATTTATATTCTTGTTGTTGTATCTCCTGCTGTTTGGACAGTATTAAAAGTGCATTTTTATTCTTGTTCTTGTATCTCCTATTATTGAATAATTGACAGTATTAAAAGTGGAATGGTTATACCCATTTTTCATTTAATCGAACTAGTAAAATGGTTGACAGATTATTGATAACTTTGTCTACCAGTTTCCATTGGAGTTGCAATACATTAATCTTTTATTTTTTATTGTGAAATAGAGTTTTCAATTAGTCAACTCAAATTGGAACTTTTTTTCTCCCTAAAAAAATCCCCAAAACTATGTCTATGGAATTGGGCTTTATGGATGGGTCTCTAGAGCCTCCCAAGATTGATTTGTTGACACCCCCCATGGGTTACGCTACGGAGTCCAGCTCTAAGGGTTCCAACCACCAGCCTTCAGATCTTGATTCTGTAAGTATATATATTTCCTTTTTGTTATACCTCTTACAAATTTACTGTTATTGTTTCCTTCCTCTTTTGTATTCAACTTGAACATTGCGTTTCAGTTTTTGTATTTTAATTATTCTCGAATACAGAAACGGACACCACATAACCTTTCTTGTTTATGTTTCTAGTTTTCTTGGCTTTAAGGTGTACACACACATGGTTGAACTTGTAAAAGCATATAGATGTGGAAGTAGATACGTATTCATATTTACCAGCACATAAAAACATCCCTTTGATGTATATGTATATGTATATGTATGTTTATGTATATCTGTATGTGTATGTATATGTATATGTATATGTATATGTATATGTATATGTATATGTATGTGTATATGTATATGTATATGTATATGTATATGTATATATGTATATGTATATGTATATGTATATATGTATTTATATGTATATGTATATGTATATGTATACGTATATATATATATGTATATGTATATGTATATGTATATGTATATGTATGTATGTATGTGTATATGTATATGTATATGTATATGTATATGTATGTATATGTATATGTATATGTATATATAAAGTTGAGAATGATGCAAAGCAAACAGATAATTTCAATGCTGCACCTGATTCACGCTACATTATTTGGTACTAAATATTATAGAGAAATTGGTAAATTCTAAAAGAGCTATTAGAAAAAACACTTAAGCATCATAGGAAAATGACACATTATCAAAAACCCACATTAAATAGAATTTTAACATATGAAGAATAGAAGAGCTGAACTACAATAATTTGTAAACATATTTTCACAAAGAACATATAACATGTTCTATTCACACAAAATGCAAAACTGAACATACCTTCACAACTACTACACTAATTTAATCTTCAATACCTTTAAGTTTTCATACTAACCCTTTGCATATATATATATGCAATTACTTCTATGTTTTAATGTGAATTTTAAAAATTTACATATGTAGGGGCAGTTGTATGTTTATGTAGTATAACATTCAAAAAAATACAGTGTCCACAAAAAGCATATAACATGAATGTCCCATCCATAGAAGATGCGGAACTTAACATACCTTTACTACTACTAAACTAATTTTATTTTGAATATCTTAATGCTTTCATACTGACCATCTGCATATATATATATATATAAAATAGACAAATAGAGAAATTGTATAAAAAATATACTTCCTCTTGTTGTGTTCATTGGCATAGTGCAACAACATAAGCAAGCATTTTCCATAGTGGAAATGGTTAACATAGAAATATGTAGAATCCTTGTATATATAATTTTATATATTTGAATGTTCAAACCATGGTATTCCTTTTGTGATCATCCATAGATATACATTTATATACAAATGGATACACATATAATTTGTTATGTATTTATGTGTAATTACTACTTTAAATATATCTATGTTTATACATGTATATTCATATATGCTAATATGGTTGAGCTTGTATGTATATTCCTAGGCTTTGCCAATACATTCAAGTTCAACAATCCAATCAATTGTTGAATTAAAAAAGGCTAAAAAGAAAAAAGGAACCATTTGTACTATAGCCAACATAGAGAGAAAATTTGTGTGAAGCGTTGTATGAAATACTTGCAACAAAGGATAACTAAAGCAAGCACACTTGTAGTTCTACTTGCTGACAATCTTCCCCCATATCCCCCATTGGAAATGGTAGATGCCACTCCTTTTTCCCCGAATTGTCTTCTTCACCTAGGCTACCAGGTTGTGGATGGTAGTTTTGGTAGAAACATATTGGTATCATCGTTAGAAGATATGCTCAATATCCAATCCCAAATCAATCCCCCTTCTACACCAGCATGCCAACAACACCTCAAAGAAATGTTCAATGATCTCTACCTTTCTACGATGAAATGCTTCTAGCGCCACATCGATGCACTATCAACCCTTGTTGTTTGTCATAAATGCAAAGAAATTTACATTGGGATGTGCACATGTGTATCTGATTCAACAACCACGTGTGCTAGATGTTATTCTAAAAAAGGCTTCCACCACTTTGGCTCTACAAGTAGCATGGACCCAGGCCTGCAACCATTCTTGCTAAAAAAGCTAGCACAGGTTGAAGAAATGCTTATTGCTAGGGTGGCTCCAGTTTTACAAGTATCCCATGCTAGAGGAGGGTAGTTTAAATACAATTGTCACACAATAAGCTTTCCTCAAGATATCTCGAGCATTGCAAAACTTTTGTTGCATTGACTATAAGACCTTGAGGTTGTGATCGTACGTCAGAGCACCATTGAAGGTGGAAATTATGACTGCTATGTTAATAAACATCATGTCATGGATGCATTGAAATATAAAATTCAATATGACAAATACTACAATGATGTAGAGATTGATGTTGAGGCTCTTAATATGTTACCTGATGTTGATGTTGATGTCTCCAATTTCTTGCATACAATAGAGAAAGTTTCCAATGAAGACTTGATGCCATCAACCAACTCAACAAATGTTGCTCAAGATGAAAATAGCTCTTCAACCTTTTCATCATTTATCCCTTTCTTTCCAAATGCTACACGAGAGCTCCAAGCAATCAAACAGGTATTACAAATTGAAAAAGAGTAGAATATTTTGTGTTGGCCTAAAATTAGCTCTTCTCTTGTTAATGAATACAACACTAAAGATCTATTTACAATGGCTTTCCCAACATTGTTCCCCATTGGAGCAGCACTTCCCCTTTAACCGAGAAATGTTAAAATTCACTTGCATGAATATTCCCTACACTTAATGAGATATTTTGACCAAAAATTTGGAAAACATGTCAGGTTTAGGTATTTCCTCTACAACTTGATAATGAGACATCACAGTCAACAAACTATTTTTTTCTTTTACAAAGTGAATCTGGAAGACAAATGCCAAATTCTTTAGTCTACATTGTGTGAATGGCTTCAAGTTGCCCCTAATGACCAGATAGCAGAGCAACTAATGTGTTTTGGTGCATCGTTGTGAGAGACTTGCTCTTTTTGGAACTCTTGTTGGGCCCAGCTATTTGCAATGATTGAACAACTTGGGATTCCTACCCTTTTTTTCACTTTGAGTTGTGCAGACACAAAATGGCCTGATCTGCAAAAAAAATTCTCTTCTATGGCTCATTTGGCGATGGAGCCTTTGACGAAGATGTTGATAGATAGTGTTATTCAAAAACCATATATAACATCTTTATATCTGCATCATAGTGTATCATAGAAAAAAGGCAACTTGCTTGATTTGGGTAGTAATTGATGATAAATCAAACTTAATAAGGCCTTGATTTGGTGTTGTGAGGTGTTTTTCACATCCACACTAGGTCTTGGACCCTTTCAAATGCATTTAACGATGTCTTGTAAAGGTGTTGTAAAGTGTTGTAAAAGACTTTCATGCCTCTCTAGACTTAATGAACCCATCTTCCCTTAATTCAACATTATAAAATGTATTTAATGAAGGCTTGTAAAATAAACTTAATGTTAATCTAGTGTTGTAATGTGTCCTACAATTTCCCATTGAATGTTGTGCCTTTCTAGGCTAAGTGGACCTAATTTTAATTTTGTAAAGTGTATCTAATCACACTTTCACATTGAATTTTGTGTCCCAAGCCCTAATTGACCTTTACATCATCATTAATAGGCCCCTATTACCCCATATTATGCATCTTGAGGCATAATTTGATGAAATAATTGACAAAGTCATCATATAAAGCTAAGTTATGCATTCCCCAACAACCTAGCTGGAAAATGGACCCCTTTGGGACTAATTCGCCGTTTGTGGTGAATGAGTCCCTGCCAAGTGGGATTGATTCACCCAAGGTCGCAAATGAGTCCCATTTGGGTCAATTTTGAGTTTTAAGAGGGAAAAATTACGTTTTAAGTTTAATTTCTCTTCATGTCGTCCTTGGGGATCCAATTTACAAGAAAATAAGGTGAATTTCCTATAAAATCAGGTCTCTAAACCCTAATTTATAGCTCATAACTCATTCACACATCTCTTATCATTCATTCATCATTTATCTTATATCTCAAGTCAAGCAAGTTAGGGTTTCAACATTGCAAGTCTTCAAGATAGCTTCCTAAGATATTCAAGGGTAGATTCTTCATGTTTTGTTGCAGAAATTCAAGATCAATCTTCATGGAAAGTTAATTTAACTCCATTATTTCATGCTTCATTTCATTCTTTTCTCATTTTGGTTTAATTACCCATAAAGGGGTTTGACCAAGACAAACCCCCATGCCCTAACATTCAACATTTATCTTTCTTGTCTTGTGTATTTGCATATTTAGACATTTTGGAGGTTTAGAAATCATTGAATATTGTGTTGCAAATTTTTTCAAGTCATATCTTCATTGGATAAGGTAAAACATCAAAAAAAAGTCACCTTTAAGCCTAAATTTGACGGTTTCAAAACCAGACACCTGGAGAAGTAGAAAGTGCAAATCGAAGGCTCTTGTTTCCACCTTTAAATCTTCAAAAATTCAAAATTGGACTCACTCACCATGGGTGGAGAATGAGTCCCACTACCAGGCCTTATTTTGGTTTTCTGCATTTTTGGATACCCATTTGTCTGAAATGAGCTTCGATTCAGTTTTCCAAAACTGGGACTAATTCCCCAAAATGGCGAATGAGTCCCACCATGCCTAATAATTAAGATTAGCAACATTCCAAAACTCATTTCCAGTCTTCATCAAGATCTCAGGTGCACACTTTTAGTTTCATCCATTTCTATTACAGTTTACTATTCATTTCTAGGTGTTTTTGCATTACATAATGTGTTTTCAAACAATTTACATTTCATTGGTTTTGCATTAATAATCAATCCATTTTATCAGTTTATTGTGCTTATATCATTTCATTTAGGCATAATTCCATCATGCATACCTTAGTTTGAGTGAGCCACCTAATTTTGGGGTCTATCTCTCTCCTTTTAGGTGAAAAACCCTAAGAGTGCAAGAGAACTACATAGATTACAACCTAAAATTGATGGTCCACATAGATTCTCAATTTTTTGTGAAGAGGTGATTGAAAATATTTTGCACAAAAAAAATTATTGGTATAGATATGAATGGCAGCATCATGGCTCTACACATGTGCATGGTTTTTTATGGCTTCCAGAAGCCCCAAACATGGACACTCTTGATTTGTCCAAACACCATGATCTTACCATGGCAAGAGACTTTTTTAATAGATATGTTTTAGCTTGGAATCCACATTGACCTGCACAAATATTTCTCAGAATGTATCGTTGTTCTTAAGAAAATCTGTTCTTACTTTCCATGAGCCAGATTCTTTCCAGTGATCCAATCATAAATTATGAATATTTTTTAAATACAGTTCAAAGGCACACAAAATTCTTTGAATATACTTGTTTAAGGAAAAAAGGAGAGAAATTACAATGTCAGTATAAAGCACCTTAGCAGCAACAACTTACCTCTACATTGACATCTAATGTTGAGTCTAACAAATCCTACAAGCCAACAAGAAATGATGATCATCTAAATATTCATAGCCCACCCATGCTTGCAATTTGGTGTGCCAATGTTGACTTCCAGCTGGTTGTTTCTAGGAAAATTGTATTTTAAAATTATATCTCTAAATATGAAGCTAAGTCAAAGAAGAAATCAGAAAATTACCTTGATATGTTGAAAAGACTTGCAAATACAAATATAGTTGACAATAGAGCACTGCTTGCATATCAAAAATTCATGATGAAAGCATGAAATCTTTGCATAGGAGACATACCATATGTTACAGAAATTTACCCTTCTCACTTCAAGTCAACAATATTTTCATTTTAATGTTGGAAAAAAGGCATGGTTCCATATAAATAAATATGATGTTGATGAAGGCCTACCAACAAATTATATTCATTGCTATATGCAAAGGCCTCCAGAGTTGGGTTGTGTATCCCTAATTGACTATGTCCACTTATATACACATTCAAAGCAGTGCAAAAAGGACAAATGGAAATCAAAACACCAACCTGCAATTGTCCTTGTGTACCCGTTGTTCAAGATTGTTCCCCTTGAAGATACATAAATATTTGAGACATTTTGTTAGACTGAACTTATGTTATACAAACCTTTCTGAAACATACAGATAGATATAGGTCTTGGAAAATAAGACATAATACAAAATTGGAAAGTTTTAAAAAAAATTGGTTATCATCCTTGGCATGTTAATAGAATTCCAATTGTATCCACGATTGAAGAACAACATGGTAGTGATAGTGATGATTTGAACCATCAAGCTTCTATGGATGAATATGAATGGGAATTTTTCTCTCATCTTGGTGCTACTACTAACTATAGTATAAATCAGCTCCAGTTGTTGGGTAGGTGACTTTGATATGAAACATTCATGGAATACAAACCATGTGCCTAAACAACTTCATAATATTTTTTTGAATTCATCCCATTAGCCAAGGCATGGCGTGAGCAAGCTACAATACAATTCTTACCTGTAAATACATCAACCCATCAGCTTTCACGAAAATAGCAATTAGCTCTTCAAATTATCCAATCCCATCACGTGCAACCTTTGTCCAAAGGCGCTCTGTTCATGATCATTCAAGGAATAGCTGGCACTGGAAAATCCTTTTTCATAAATTGTATAAGAAAACAAATAAACACCTCTGCTACTAGATGCAATAGCCCGTTCCTCACATTGGCCCCTACAGGTGTTGCTGCCTATGACATATGCGCCTCCACAATCCATACAGCCCTCCAAATTCCCATAAAGGATATGAATCCTTTGCAAGGCTAGCCATTGACAATATTCCAAGAATAATTTAAATATATTCAATACACTTTGATAGATGAAATGAGTTTTCTAGGCCCGAAGTTGTTGCTCAAAATAGATAGCC
Organism: Sequoia sempervirens; assembly: GCA_007258455.2. Classification (NCBI taxonomy): domain Eukaryota; kingdom Viridiplantae; phylum Streptophyta; class Pinopsida; order Cupressales; family Cupressaceae; genus Sequoia; species Sequoia sempervirens. Next base: position 21,505 of record VDFB02082198.1, read on the forward strand.
AGTTGCACCAAGCATTCCTTAATAACCAAAACCAACCATTCAACGGTGTTTCTATCATCCTTGTTGGTAATCTTTCCAAGTTGCCACCAGTCCTGGATACTCCTATTTATGCTTCACGGTCATTGGTTGTAGCCTTATGGCATACTATCATAGTTTCAGTAATATTGGACACTATTTTCCACCAACAGCGAGATAGCCCTGCCCAACAAAAGTTTTGGGCAATC